>CAUYQV010120722.1:0-34262 GCA_963574575.1 Galagoides demidoff
TTAGACTTTTGGGTCAATGCTCGTATGAATTAAGACTTTGAGGACTGGCTTGGCGCCTGTGACTCAATCGGCTAAGGCGCCAGCCATGTACACCTAAGGTGGCGGGTTCGAATCCCCAGCCCGGGCCCACCAAACAACAATGACGGCTGCAACCAAAAAATGGCCAGGTGTTGTGGCGGGCGCCTGTGGACCCAGCTACTTGGGAGGTGGAGGCAGGAGACTCGCTTGAGCCCAGGAGTTGGAGGTTGCTATGAGCTGTAATGCCATGGCACTCTACCCAGGGGGATAGCTTGAGGCTCTGTCTCAAAAAAAAAAAAAAAAGACTTTGAGGACTTTTGGAATAGGATAGATGAACTTTTGCATGTCAGAAAGATGTCAGTTCTGAGGGGCTGGGAACAGAATGCTATGGTCCGAATATTTGTCCCTCCCCAAATTCATGTTGAAATCAATCTTAACCCCAACCTGATGGTATGAGGAAATGGGGCTTTGGAGGAGGTGATTAGGTTATGAAGGCAGATCCCTCATGAATGGGATTAATGGTTTTATAAAGGAGATTCCAGAGACCTTGCTTACCCCTTCTACCATGTAAGATTATAGTGAGAAGGTGGCCATCTCTGAACCAGGAAAAGGGCCTTCATCAGACTCAATCCATAGGCACCTTGATCTCAAACTTTCTAGCCTCCAGAACTGGGAGAAATAAATTTATGTTGCTTACAACCTGCAAATTAAATATAAAATCCTAAACCCTCTGCTGAATGAATGGACCCCCTCTTGGCCAGGGGACCCCAGAAAAATCTTGAACCTGAATTTCTGGCCATGAAGGGAAGAGATGTTCGACACACCTCCCTTTTGGAGTTTAGATACAACTTACCAGCATTAATATTAAAAGAGATCATAAGACTGACAAAATAGACTCTTGGTGACACTAAGATACTAAATCGTTAACAGGACCTAAGGCCATGCAGGGCAAGGTTAAATAACCTGCAGGTGCCTTATCTCTGATTAACAGTCTTTCTTTCTTTCTTTTCTTCCTTTCTTCATTCCTTCCTTCCTCTCCTCCTTCTACTCCTTCTTTCTCCTCTTCCTCTTCTTCCTCTTCATCTTTTCCTTCCTTCCTTCCTTCCTTCCTTCCTTCCTTCCTTCCTTCCTTTTAAGACAGAGTTTCACTCAGTTGCCCTGGATAGAATGCTATGGTGTCATAGCTCACAGCGACCTCAAACTCTTGGGCTCAGCCTCCTGAGTAGCCAGGACTACAGGCCATGCCCAGCTAATTTTTCTGTTTTTAGTAGAGATGGGGTCTCACTTTGCTCAGGCTGATCTCAAACTCCTAAGCTCAAGCAAGCCACCTGCTTCAGCCTCCCAGAGTGCTAGGAATACAAGCGTGAACCCTGTGCCTGGCCCAGACTTTCTTATCTTAAAACATTTGAAACCCTTACACAGAGTTTTGTTTCTTTAACCAATTACAAATCACAGAATCTTTGAACCTACCTATAACCTATAAGTTTCCACTTCAAGATGACCTGCCTTTTGAACCAAACTAATGTATACCTTTCACATATTGATTTATGATTTTCCCCGTAATTCCTGTCTCTATGAACGTATAAATCCAAAACTATAATCTTGCTGATTCACACACATTTTCTAAAGACCTCTTAAGACTATGTTCCTCGGACTGTGGTCATACACATTGGCTCAGAATAAACCTCTTTAAATTGCTTTACATAGTATGGATTTTTTTTTTCTGTTAACAGAGTTACCCAGTTTAAAGTATTCATTTTATAGGAGCTCAGATGAGCTAAGACAAGTATTATATAAATTCTTTAAGAATCTTCAATAACTAAATGAAGAAACTCTGTTTCTTCTATTCAAGAATTTTGTCTTTTTCTTCTGTCAGATGTATTTTCTCACGCCCAGAGAACTCCGCAGACTTATTATACAATTCTCAGGGGAACTTAACTCATATTTTCTTATTTTCTTTTCTCCCCTATTAAGTAGAAAGTTTGCATGTAATAAGGAGTACTTTTTACACATGGTTACATGCACTGCAGTGTTACCACCTTTAGCGGGTCAGTGGTATGGAAGGGTGGACAGAAGGATTGACAGATGGTTAGATGACTAGCTGGGTGATAAATTGATGAATGGGTAGAAAGATGGATGTGTGGATGGAAGATGAGTGAACAGTAAATGGGGGGGTAGATGAAGTAGTACATGGATGAATGAGTGGGTGTGTGAATAAATGTAATAGCTTTTTAAAAAGTCATTTCCCCTAATATTTTAGTCCTTCATAGGCATAAATTACCCTAGGGTCACATTCAATTAACAGCCATTTTATCATTCTATGCCTTATTAGATGGCTAACATCCCTTCTTGTCATATCATGAATTAGAACAAAATTTCTTCTCCTCACCAATAAGATATGTTTCTCTTCGTCAAATTTACACATCAACCTCCTTATCAAATCATTTTATGTGAGCATCTAAAAAGGTGTATTGGCTATGGCATGTAATTTTTATTATATATATTTTATTAGTCACATAAATGCAGTGTGCTTATCGGGAAAAAATCAAACCTTTCTATAAAAAATAGGAAATAGCTAATTTCATACAAATATAGTTCAAGAGACTCGTAATGGAGCTGACTGCGAATGTCAAGTGCAAAATTTGACAATGATCTTGGGGGAAGGAACTACTGTTATTGAGTATCACTATGTGTCACTTAATTCTCACAGCTATCTTCTGAGTTAGAATCGTTATTCCTCTTTTATAAATGGTAAAATAGAAATAACAAAGGTTGTGAGTCTTACCCAAGGTCTCACACCTTGGATATATGAGGAAACCAGGATGGACAGTTACACTATTGCTACCAATTTAACATAGTTCAGACCCATGCTCTTTCCTCCTCACTATGTGGGGGTGCATACATGGACGCCACCCAACAATAAGAACTAGGAAGTCATCGCGCTCTTTCTACACCAAAGCTTTAAATAAAGGAAAACCGGAATAGGTTTACCATCCCTCCCCAACACATAGACCCTAATAACATCAATAACTTGAACCCAGGAGCCATAACTGTCTCAGTTTTCCACTTTAAATTTCAAGGAACTGAGGAGTATGAAGGAGAGGAGACTGTAGACCAGACCGAGGAATATAAAGGGAATGGAAGACAAGAGGGCTCTGAGAAATCTGCAAGGTGAACTTTATCAAGGGTAAAATCAGAGTCTTTCCCTCTCACCCTTTTTCCTGCCACAGTCCTACTGACTATGAGCCAGACTTAACTGAAAGTCACTTATTGCTTAAGAAGAGATATTTAAGAAAAGAAAACAACAGGGCCTGCTGTTTTCAGGTATAGCTTACTTTGTAGCATAATCCTTAAGAGATGGGCTCTAGCCCAGTTTCTTTTTAGATATGTGACTTTTAACCTCTCTGTACCTCTGATTCTTCAGCTGTGAAATGAACGCAATAATACTACCTACTGCATTGTGTGGCTGTAAGGATCAACTAAATCACGTGTAGCTTTAAGTCAAGATTTGCCATTGAGTAATGTTCAATAGATCTTAATAGTGATGATGATGGTGGTGATGGTGGTGTTGGTAATGCTGTGGGACAGCTCTGCCTTGGGAATTCCAGGAAGGTTTTGTAGATAAGTGACATTTGAACTTGGCATTAAAAGTGAGAAGTTTGCTAGGTATATGAAAGAGTAAAGAATATTCAGGGTATTTCTAGAAACATGTGAGAAAAAATTATGAGACAATAAAAGAGTTTACCTATAAAGAAAAAGCACCTCTGTGTAGTTAAATTCACTGCATTTGAATCGTTTTCGGAATTTCCTAAGGAGGGGATATTAACTTGAGATTCATTTTCATGGAGAAGGCTTTTGAAAATACAAAATTTTATATTAATACAGAAATTCCTTATGACTTATGATGGGGTTACTTCCTGATAAACCCATTGTAGGCTGAAAATATTATAAGTGGAAAATACATTTCACATACCTAACTTATCAAACATTATTGCTTAGCTTAGCCTACCTTAAATGTGCTCAGAACACTTACATGAGCCTACAGTTGGGAAAAATCATTGAACATAAATCTTATTTTATAATTAGGTGTTGACTATTTCATGTAATTTGCTAAATACTATACTGAAAGTAAAAACTAGAATGGTTGTATGGCTGGGTGCTCGAAGCACGGTTTCTACTGAATGTGTATCACTTTTACACCATGGCGAAGTCAAGTCAAAAATTGTTAAGTTGAATCATCAAAAGTTGGGTATCTTCTGTACTGAGAGACCTCACATGTAATAAAGACAAGAGAAACAAAGACATCATTCAAATGATTGGCCTCTAAATGTGATTCTTTTCCTTCACTTTCAATGTTAGGAGTATCAACAAAGTAGATTTGATTCCTGTGCCAGGTGAGCTCTCTCTGAAAAGCAGAAATTGAAACAGAATTAAGTGAGAAAGAGAGATGTTGCACAGGTAATGCCTGGGAAAAATGAAAAGGAGATGAAGGGAGATGAAGCAGCATTGGCTAGGGAGAGCCTTGGACCAGGAAACAGCTCTAAGTCTCCACCAACCCAGTGGCAAGCTCTGGGGCAAAGATCACTGATGAAAAGAGTCCCCCAGCAGGCAAAAATAACCAGATCCTAGTGCTCTGGTCATACTGAGCCTTTGAGCTGAGGGATGCCTAGGAAGAGTGTGGTCTCAGCTAGAAAATTCAGGTGGATCTTGAAGGCATTGAACAGCTGGAGATTCTAAGTTAAGTGAACTTGTTGCAGCTGACCATGTTTTGTCCTGATGGAAGATCTGAGTGGATGCCATTGTTCCACTGTGGATCAATGTGGATGTCATTGTTCCTCTGATGAAAGGTCTCCTGAGAAAGCATCATGGATGTGGGTGGAAGAAAAAATATATACCTCAGCTCACAGGAGACCTGATTATTCCTTCTCATTCTTTTTCTTTTCTCCTCTTCTTTCCTCTTCCTCCTCCTCTTCCTTTTTTTCCTTCTTCTTCTTCCTCCTCCTCCTCCTCTCTCTCTCTTTTAGTGGCTTGAAAGAGCAATCATTTATTTAGTTTCTAATTCTGTGAGTCAACAGTTTGGGTTAGACTTAGGTGGTGGTTCTTCTCAGTGAGTCTGGGCTGGACCCATTCATGTTTCTGAGGATGATGATTGGCATACCTGGGAGACGTGTGATGTTTATGGCCTTAGATGTGATAGTCTGTCCTTATTTCATAGGCTCTTTTATCCTCCAGGTGTCTCACCTGTGTTAATTTTGCAGTGGTAAAATTTAAGCATGTTAGGATTCTTGAGACCAAGGTTATAGCAGGCACAAAACCACCTCTACCACATTTTATTGGGGGAAAATATTGTAAAGGGAGGGCAGAATAATAGAGAGATAACCTCTGCATTTTAATGCGAAGAGCCTCAAAGTTGCATTTCAAGGAAGTGTGGACATAGAGCTGGAAGAGTATGTGGACATATTTCTAATTTGTCATGGTCTGTAAGAGGAAATATTACAATTAGGTTTATAAATAAGGCATGGTCTTTGTATTCTAGAAGCTCCACAATATGATTAGAAAATGGTGCATGTTGTAGGAACTAGATGACAAAAAACACAATAAGAATGTAGATAAAATAAATATTGTATGGGGACAGTCCCTTAACTTCTCCGGGTCTTAGTTTGCTCAGCTATGAAGGTATGGAGACCTATTTGAGGTATGGAGACCTATTAAAAAATATCTGATTCCAGATAGCAAGAATTCCTCTCCAGATATCCAATGACAATAGAATGGTATTAAGAGCATGAAATCTTGGCCAGATTGCTTGAGTTTGAAACCAGGCTTTAGCATTGACTAATTGTGTGACTTCATGAAAACCTCTCTGGACCTCACTTTCCTCATCTTTAAAATGGGACTAATAATGATACCTTCCTAATAAGGTTCAAAGCCCAAAGAGATATAAAGCATTTCAAATGGTGCCTGGCACATAGTTGATATTCAACGAATATTAATTCTAATTCCTACCCTCCGACATACACATGTGTGTATACAAATGTTCTTGAATAGACCTGGAGATTGGAGTGAGAATTTGAGGGCGAATGTGCCCAGGTTAGGCTTGACAGTAGTTGTATCTAAGGAAAAACTTTAGGGCTATTAATATTTTTCATGTATTCCAGTTTCTGGGAAAAGGGAAAAAACATTTTTCATCTGGAGTACAATTTGTGTTGCTTAGTAACGAAAGCCTCTCCTCCTTCTTTTTCTGCTCTGATTTGTTTTTACCTCAGTGATTTTTAACTGAAAGTTTTAAAAAATACATTGAGTTCGGCTACTGTGACCATCTGAAGTCACCGAATCTCAAACAGAATGTCTCAGAAGCCTATAGACATCGTCATCTACTATAACCTGCTCAGAGTTATTAACTTTCTACTTCAAAAAAAAAATATGCTTGGCAACCAGGCTTTCTTTGCTGTAGACATACGGAGGTCTCACCCTGAAGTCTGCCTCACAGCCTGGGGCGGCTGGCCAATGTTTTTTCAAAGGCAGGGATCCCATATGTTCAGACCTTTGATGAAGGAAACAAACTCTACTTTGGTAACTGATTCTAATGGTACAACCCCCCCCCCCCCCGCCCCCGAAGACTCTTGTGGATCATAATCATCTGAAGGAGAGCTTTTTGCAAATGAAGGAAGAGGAGTAGATGTTTTCAGATTACTGTAGTGAGTTCTCTCTAATCCCAGCAAAGCAGAACAGCTGTTCATTTGGAAAGGCAGCATTTCACTGCTGGTCAAGGGATGGAGATGTGGGATTAGGGCTGGGAGTGGGGTATGCTGGAGGGACATGAGAAACCATGTTTCAAGCCCTGCTCTGATCCCACCAGAAGCCTCTTTACCGTGAGTGAAGAAATGGGGGCATGTGCACTGCTGCTAAGAGTTGTCCTGAAACCTAGACGTGTTTTCAGCAAAATGTTGCATCATTTGCTTCATGTGTCAACAAGGATGTTTCGTGTTGTTTATTGAAAAAGGAAGCCCAGCTGCGGTCCTGTTAGCGCTAGGAAGCTGTGAGCTTTTGCTTCTTTCTACTCCACATCTTAAATGACTTTGATATAAAAGAAATGGGACTGCAGATATGAGACAGGAACTGAGCATCCTGTTTATTTCCCTAGAGGCACCCCCCCCCAAAAAAACCCCAGAAACACAAGATACCATTGCCCAGGTAGAAATAGAAGCCACAGCTGCTGAACAAAGTTGGGGTTTTCCCACAGGTCTTTCAGCTCTCTAATTCTTTATCCCTCGTTTCTACTTACTCAGTAATCTTTTTTGCATTTGTCCATTTTGCCTCCCAGCACAGTGCTGGGGTGTGGCTGCGTCTCCATTACCCCCCTCTTGCCCTGGGAGGCAGGGCTGTCTAGTGGTTAAACACCCAATTACAGGAATGCATTTATCAGCCTGTGACTGCAGGCAAGTCGCTTTCTCTCTCTCTCTGCCTCATTTCCTCATCTGTAACGGGGCAGAGAGTGCTGTGGCGTAGGGTGGTTGGAAGGACGTCACAAGGGACTACACGGAAAGCATCTGGAATCAGTGTCGACTCTGTTATGATGTCCGCTGTGCTCGCCCCTACTCACAGATCCTGTACTGCTCATTATCTATTTGGCTATTTTCCTTATGTGGGACACAAGCAGACTTTGAAATACACTAATATGTCGATGGGGAGGAGTGAGGAAGAATGGGGGGGGCCAGTGAAAAGAGCAAAGCGGTCCATTTACCCACCGCAACTAAGAGGCATTTTCCCTAGGCTGACCAGCCACAGGCCACTCTGAAACCAAGTCCATTCTGAATCACCGGCACCCCATGGTATTTTAGTCTCAGACCTTCAGATCAGTTGATGACAGAGGAAGTACGTATCTCAAAGGCCAGAATGATACACTAAGACTTTGGGAAAGCTTCACTATTAACCACTCAGCCACAGCCGCCAAGATATGTGAGTAGTTACTTGGTTGGCGTTTAATCATGTTAATAATAAATCAGATTTTTAACAGTGCAAAAACTATATAGTGGATAATTTAAAACGTATACAAACAGAGATGCAGAACATGGACCCCCACACACACACATTTCACCCATCTTCAACAATTATCAGCTCAGAGCCAATCTTCTTTCATCTTTGCCCCTACCCACTTCTCCACTTTCCATATAATTTGGAAGCAAATCCTGGCTGTCACATTATTTCATCCTTAAATATTTCAGCAAGTTTCTCTGAAACAGTGCCATCAAACTCTGATCTGTGGGCCAACGCCCTGTTTTATAAATAAAGTTTATTGGAACAAAGCCACACCTGTTCATTTACCTAATATCTACTAGCTGCTTTCCAAGCCAGTAACAAAGTCTAAAATATTGACTATTTGACTCCTTATGAAAAAGTGTGCGCCCCTCTGCTTTCAAAGATAAGAAATTTTAAAAGCATCCCAATACCGTTATCACACCTAAAAATATTGTAATAATTCAGGCGGCGCCTATGGCTCAAAAGAGTAAGGCGCCGGCCCCATATGCAGGAGGTGGTGGGTTCAAACCCAGCCCCAGCCAAAAAACACACACACACACAAAATTGTAATAATTCACTATAGTCACTTAAAATTGTTTAGGACTTTACAGCTTTTCAAATGCCTTCATATTTGCTGTCTTGCTTGAATTTTACAACAATCTCTATGAGATAGAGAAGGAAAATGTAAGCATCATTTAAATCCCTTTTTTGTGAAAAGAAATGGAAGCATAGAGTTTAAAAGTGACTTCATTGAAGGCAGACGGCTAATGAGTAATTTGAATAGAATTTCTGCCTCTGATATCCTTTAGTGAGGCAAGGGGTAGCTTGAATTTTACAATATGTGAGTGATAAATTCCCTGTGTATTTCTCAGCTGTATTTGACTTGAAGAACTTGGTATGGGCTATATATTTCAGACATGACTTGGAGTTAATTTAAGGTGAGCCTCTTTCAAGCAGCAAAAATAACAGAGTTTTTATACTGAGTAAGAGTTCCCATGGAACCACTCTGCGTTTGAAGGGCCATAGTGGCATTTGGAGAAAAATCTATGGATAAGCTCGTTTTCCAAGCTCTTCCTGAGAGAAGAACACGGTGTGTTATTTTACAGGCCAAAGACAAAAGGTGAAATGTGAGGTTTGGATTCACTTTAGTTACATGAGCACCCAGCGTCTGAGGGTACATCCTGGCCATTTCGTCCCATAAATCTGGCCGGAAAGAAAATAAAAGCCAGACTTTCTCATGAGAAATCTGACGGCATTTTTATGGGTTTGCCCATGGGATGATAATACACCTCTGAGAGAAGCATTCAAGAGAGCATATAAAAGTGGAAAATAGTCACAGAAAGTCCAACGATACTTCAGAAGCCGTAAGAACATTTCTGTCCATTCTTATGTGACCTTAAACCCACTATCCAATCAGAGGTGATTGCTGAAGGAGCTTCCAGATTGCTTAAAAAGGAATGCTTGTCTATACATTTACAAAATAGCTTTCTTTAAAGAACTTGAAAATGGTATCCTAGTTAGGCAATTAGCTCCTGAGGGCAGGGACCGTTGCTCACTAATTTTTGTATTTCCTAGAACTAGGTTTGGTGGAGAGAAGAACTTAATATAAGTGGTGTTGAATGGCTATGAAATGTCAACATCATCACTTATTTAGATGGGAGTCAAATCCTATTTCTAGCAATTAGAAGTAATCTCTCACCCCAAATGTAACTTTATATTGAAGAATCCTAGCAGATACCACCTTAACCAAGTGATCAAGGTTAACCTTGATAAATCATATGGATAATCACGTACCATGTGGTAGGCTGAATAATGGCTCCCAAAGATATCTAGATCCTAATCCTTGGAACCTGTAAATATGTTCCCTTCCGTGGCAAAAGAGACTTTGTAGACACAATTAAATTAAAAATCTTGAGATGGAGAGATTATCTTTGATTATGCAGGTGGGCTTGATGTATCACAAGGGTGCTCATAAGTAAGAGACAGAAAGAGATGTATCTACAGATGAAGAGAAGACTATAACAGAAGTAGAGATTGGAGTGATGTGGCCACAAGCCAAGGAAGGTTTGGAACCACCAGCAGGTGGAAGAAGCAGGGAACAACTCTCCCTAGAGCCTCCAAAAGGAGCCTACTCTGCCAACACCTTGAATTAGACCTGTAAGTCTCTTTTCCAATTTCTGGGCTCTAGAATTTGATGAGAAGAGTGTCTTACCCCTAGGGTTTTTCTCTCCAAAATTTATATCTCCATTTGAATCATGGAAGGACATCCGGCAAACCCAAATGGAGGGACATACTACAAAATACCTGACCAATGCTCTTCAAAAGTGTCAAGGTCAGAAAAGATAGGAAAGTTTGAGAAATGATCACAGGTTAAAGTAGCCTAAAGAATAATGTTAATTTCCTGCAATGTGGTATTTTTGATTGAGCCCTGGAACAGAAAATGGCAGTAGTGGAAAGACTGGGGAAATCTGAATAAAGTCTGTAGTTTAGATAATAGTATTGTACCAATGCTAATTTTTTTTTCATTCTGGAAGATGTTAATAATAGAAGGAGCTGGGTGGAGGGAACACTGGAGCTCTTTGTACTATCTTTTTAACATTTCTGTGGACTTAATTTTTTTCTTTTCAAAATACAATGTTTAAAAAGGAATCCATCTCAGCAACATGTTGTATTCTTAGACATCTGTTATTGGAGGTAGAAATAATAAAGGGATACGTTTCAGAGAGTCTAGGGCTACACTGATCAGATCTTCCCAGGAGAGAAGAGAAAGCTGGAAGAAATGGCTCAGGCAGAGGGATAGTACCACTTTCATTTGCCTTCAGTGATATTGGGTGGTACTAATTCATCAAGCAGTCCTGGGGTGTAGGCAGGGGGAAAACGTCCATGTACTTTATGGAAGGAGAATCTACAGCACGGTTCAGTGACAAATAATGTTCATCAAATTGATTTGATTTGTCCAAGTTCACTGAGCAGAAGTAAAAATGGAATATAAATTATCTAATTTCTAGGTACATGGTGGCTGACCAAGAAAGTTCAGCTCATTTATAATATGTTGAAAGTACATATATTTTATCCAGATAAGAAACTTTGGAGCTTCTGGATGACAAGTGAGTTTCAGCCTGTACAACTTTTCTAGATTTGAACATACTTTTCTTCCCTCACACCCTGTCTGACCACTCAAGGTTCAAGTCAGGTTTATAGCATTTGCCTTTTCTGGTCTTTCTTTTCTGTTTTCTTCTATCTTTTTTGTGGTTTTCTTTCTTCTTCTTCTCCATTCCTTTTACTGACCAGGTATTATCTATTGCTGCATAACAAATTGAGCATGAAACAGTGCATTAAAAAACAAGCATTTATTAACTCTGGAGTGACTTATCTGGGTGGTTCCTGACTCAGAATTTCTCATGAGGCTGCAGTCACGATGTCAGTTTGGGCTACAATCATCTGAAGGTTCAACCGAGGCTGAGGATCCACTTCCAAAATAACTCACTCACATAGCTATGGCCAGAAGGTCTCAGTTCCTCCCATGTGGACCTGTCCATAGCATCACTTAACTATCCTCATGATGTGACAACTGACTTCCTTCAAAACAAGTGATGCAGAGAAGGTGAGGAGAAAGCTGCAATGTCTGTCATCTTCTAGTCTTGGAAGATACACAATGTCCCTGCTGCCTCATTCTATTTGTCAGGAGAACGTTACTAAATAATAGCTCACACGCAAGGGGGATAGGGTGGGAATCAATCTCCACCTCTTGAAGGAAAGAATACCAGCAACTTGTTTTAAAATACACCACCACACCAGGTGTTCTCTTAGGTTCATTCTGACTGAGAACTTGACCTTTCTCTTTAGGCTTTCTCTAGGCCTTCTGCATTTACCTTTGCAGCTTCATATGGCTCAAAATGAAACTTGACTCTTTTTTCCAGAAGACTCCCCTCCATCTTTCTCTGAAGTTTCCAGGCCCCATGAGAAGTCACGAAATGTTGAGAAAAGAAAAGGGAACTTGAAATGAATCCAACAGTATGGGATCTGGATATAGTCTCCTGTCTCTTTTGTTCCTGCTGCAGCACTAAAATATGACATCTCTGATTCTTCTCAAGAGTTGCAGCAATCTTTTGAGCAGCTTCTCCACAGCATGTCACAAATCTAATGTTGAACTGATGCTCAGTCCCCACTGACTTTTGCCACAAGACCTTCTCCTCAAAGCCTACCTTCACTTGATTCTCTGTGAACTCTTTCCCTATACACTTAAACTACTCGGCATTCAGCACCCTAGTTCTCAGACAGTCCTCTTAATTATTTACCTCTCTGCCTTTGGACGTCACCTCTCATTTCCTCTGAGTTTCTTATATTCCCTTGGTCATATAGCAAACTCAGTATGCCTAAAAGCAAATTCAGTCTCTCCCTCCAGAGAGGCTTCTCTCTTTCCTTTGCTCTTAATTCTGAGTCACAAGCTTGAAAAATAGTAAAAATAAAAATAAATCACCATCTTGGGCATCTCCATTGCCTGTATTCCCTCACATTGGTGATGGGACTCTTGCCCTGTATTGTGGCAGAAGCAACCTACCTACATGGAGTCTGGAGCAAGTCTCAACAATTACCAGGGATATTAAAACGTCCCAATTCTGTGCTTCTTAGTTCAACTTTGAGTCAGTCCAGTTGCTGGCTTCATTCCAAATGAGAGACTTGGGATCCCAATCTCCCATCTGTTCCCAGTTGGCATCCTGATGTCTTGATCTTTGCCACCACGTAACTCTAACACCTAGATCAGCATGTCCACATTCTAATGTGCACATGAATGCTGTGGGAATCTTGTTAAAATGCAGATCATCAGGAGGTCTGGGACAGTGCCTGAGGTTCTGTATTTCTAACACACTCTCAGGCCATGTTCATGCTGCTGGCTCAAGGAAGGGTACATTTTGGGTAGCAAGAGCCCATAGCAATATTCTCCCAAATGTGCTTTATCACTTACTCTCTCCTTCAGTGGAAGGGAAAGAACAAGTACCGTCATGTTGGTGTGATCTGTGGATTTCACATTGCCTGCATCACAGGTCCCCCGCATAGCAAAGTGCTAGATTCTCTGTGGACCTCATGAGAAATACTGATTCTTGGATTCTATCCCTGGAGATTTCAGGTCAGTGGGTCTAGGTAGGGCCTCAGCATCTGTAATTTGACAAAGCACCCCAGGCAATCTTGATGATGTCTTAAGAACCAGTGTCTTCGAGGCTAAAGTCCCACTTGAAACTTTAAATGCAGAGCCTTCCCCAGGAAATCTGATCTCCTTTATTTCTCCTTTTTCACTTCACTCCAAACCTTTGTTTCAGGTAGACTATCTCTCGAACAGACCCAGGTAATTCCCTTCTTTTTACTCCAGTTCCACGTACGTGTTCTACCCACTCCACCTATCTTGTTTGTATATCTGCATTGCTGTTCTACCAAGAATACCAGCTATAGAAAGACACAGAGCCATGCCCATCGCCAGTGGGGAGAGGCTTTGTCTCTGCTCCCCTTGGTCCCATCAGATTCACTCATCTTCCCCAATTCTACCAAGTCACTGCCCCCCTCATGTTGAAGTCCCACAGAAACTCCACTTTTCTGAAAGAATGGAAAATGTGACTCTATTGACTAAGATAGAAGTGACACCTCTGCTCCAACACATAAGGGAGGACACTTGCTGAGTCACGCTCCACTTCTATTCAGAAACTGGAGTTCCCGAGGACGGGGACTTTGCATTCTATTTGCTCCGTGTCGTTTCATAAGTCAAAGGCATCTCATGCTCACCACTAAATAAAAAAAGCAAGCAAATGTCTGAGCATGCTTGGTCCCCTGCCAGAAGGTGACACATAATGGTAGGGATGAAGAGCTATTATAGCTAATTAGTGGAAATGACATGAAAATTTTCTAATTAGCTTTTTAAAGAATCCTTGATCCCAGAAAATATTAGGTGTCAAGCCTCAATATACCTTTTCTCCTAAAATATCACGAGAACATTCCCTGGCGCTGCAGAACACAAACTGTGAACAGCAGCTGTGAGAAATCAATATCTACCAGAGTCCACTTACGTGGATAGAAACACCAGCTGCCCAATTGTATTTAAGAAGTGAGGCTGACTCAGCACACAGGGTGTCTAAAGAAATCAAAAGAAACTATCGCCAGAAGTCCTCTTCGTGAAGCAAAAATATGCCCTCTAGACTGAACTTCTTAGCAAGAAGAGAAGATCTATCACAATCACGCCCAAACCTTCCCCTGTCTAACTACATTTCAGACTGTTCCCCCACCCCCTCTCTTTCAATCTGATGGCCTTTCTGGACTTGTAGCTGTCCCCAGCTCAATGCCATGCTTTTTCCTTTAGGCCTCTATCCTAGGCACATACTATTTTCTCCATTCAAAAGGCCCCGCTGAACACTCACCCTTTGCCATCAGATATCACTTTTTCTGGAGAAAAGGTACTTGCTTCATTTACAAGAGGGCATGGGGGTCTGAATAGCTATGAGCGTGCATATCTTCACGTCCATCTTTCCAGCCTCTTGCATAGGGCCTGGCTACTGGTAGATGTTTCATTATTTTTTCCCAAGTGGATACAGGACTTGCTGATTCACTCATATGAATCCCTGGCCTGTAGATCTGAGGTCAATTGCTCTTCTGACCTTATTAGGCTTTTCCAAAGCCAGCCTCTCCCCCTCAATCCCAAAATAATAATAATAATAGCTAATATTAATGGAGCACTATGTGCTAAATACTATATAGCCTTGACATGAGTCCTTTCATTTAACTTTGGGAATTATCCCCACTTTACAAATGAGGAACTTGAAGCTTACGACACTAAGTAACTGGTCAAAGTCCTAAATGAGGGAACCGAATTGAAGCACAGAGCCCGCGTGCTGCGTCTGGAAGCTACACTGCTAGCATGGGATCAGCCCTGGCTCATGGTTACTGACTCATTAGAGGCAATACAAGTCTTCACTGAGAAGCTCTTCTGCCTCTGCCCATGCTGCCTGGGTCTCCCTGCTGCTGGCTGAGGGGAGTAAGGAGCCTTCGTGTTTCCAGAAGGAGGATGGCAGAAGCCTCAATGCTGCCGCTGGAAACGTCCATGACAACACACTTGGAGGCTTTCTTGGTGGGCTCTGGCATGGCAATATGTGCAAGTTTCTTTATTCCTTATGGGTCCTGAAAAACCAGACCCCGTTAGTCTCTGGCTTCCTGTCATGTGCCAGAAGAACTGGCTCCGTATAAATCTTGAAGGTATAACCTCATAATATATTTAGTAGTTCTTGGCTAAAGGTCCTAATTCTAATAGTACCACCTCCATGAAGCCTGTCCTAGTACTTCTTCAACTATAACTTATGTCTTTTCACTGCCCGATTCCTCAGTATTATATCTGTAACTCTTTTCTAGTTCTTTATTTCCCATGCAGGGCTTAAGAGGAAATTTGCTATAAAATGTGGCGAGCATTCAATAAAAAATTGCATATAGCTGCATCAGAATGCTAACTCGTGTAATTTGGGGATCAGATGAGAAAAGAACATCATAAAAGAAAAGAAGAAAAGACTCATTTTTCTGGAAGACTACTGATCTTTGCGTGTTCAGGATACAGCCAGCTTCAGATTTAATTTCTCCCTGGTAAAGGGAACAAGAATAGCTTGGCAAATGTACAGGAAAGAGCATGTGCGTATGGGGCTTCTGGTTTTCCAGATGTCAGTTGCTGAAGGTTTAAGGTGTGGGTACTGTGGGTGCGTTTCTCGGGAGCAGTCCCCGTTTAAAGAGACAGCGGCAAGACTGAGCCGGACAGCTCACACGCAGACACACTGTGCATCTGTTGGCATCGAATTCCCAGACACGCCTCATTTTATAGCAACCCTACTGTGGCACGCTGATGTATTAGAAAAGCTGAGAACCTGGGATAAGAGTTCCATTGGAATGTGGGGATGGAAGCAGAAAGATTTACAGCGCCTTTGCAGAGTGCTAGCAACATCTATTAAATAGCTATCCTCCTCGCTGCGCACTTATACGAGAGGCCAAAGGCATCCAGCCATGTACAAACTGCGGCTGCTTGATTATCCCTTGGAGAAAGCAAGCGACTGGGCAGTGACCGAAGTGTCCAGCAGGGGGCTGGCATTCTCTGCCTATAAGTAACCTTAGTTCCTCTTCAGAGCCTCAGCTCAGCAGAGCTGCGGTTTGCTGATGAAGCTGGTGACGTGCAAAGCTTCCTGCCTATAGGGTTGGAGGATTTCTCAGTGCAGTTTTTTTCTACCCACTTTAAACCTTCAGGTTCTAAATATCAGGGAAGGCAGGAAATGCTGTGTGAAAATAGCAGGGCAAAAGTTCTTAGTAAACTGCAGCCAAGGAGACTCAGACTGGGATGGAGGTAGGAAGAGCCGATACAGAGGGAGTTTAATTCTAAGCCTTTTTGTGGCTGAGGTTTGGTTGTTAGCTTAGTGCATTTAGAGTTGTATTGCACTGGTCATGTGAAGGACCAGCATCAAAAATAGTGGCAGACAGTTTTGAATTCTATAGGATATAGGTACTCGGAGGACTTTTATTAAAGAAGATAAAGAGCCCAGCATAGATCTCGTCTTCAACTTCACCCAATTACAAAATCAAAAGTTAAGAAACAGCCTCTAAAGACACTTTTAGGTGGGAAAAAAACCCTCCAGAGATGGCTGTAAATGACTGTTTCCTTCTGAACTTGGAAGTGGACCATTTCGTGCACTGCAACGCCTCCAATCACAGCGTGGATCTCCCCACGAACGATGACTGGTTCCACCCGGGAATCTTGTATGTCATCCCTGCAATTTATGGGGCTATCATTTTGATAGGCCTCGTTGGCAACATCACTTTGATCAAGATCTTCTGTACAGTCAAGTCCATGCGAAATGTTCCCAACCTGTTCATTTCCAGTCTGGCTTTGGGAGACCTGCTCCTCCTGGTAACATGCGCTCCGGTGGACGCCAGCAGGTATCTGGCCAACAGATGGCTGTTTGGCAGGATTGGCTGCAAACTGATCCCCTTTATACAGCTTACCTCTGTGGGGGTGTCTGTCTTCACACTCACGGCGCTCTCGGCGGACAGGTAAGTGCTGGCTGAGAGTTACATGCTCTCTGGAGGTGGCAGATGCCTCGGTAAATGAGCTCCCCTGTCAGGACAGGGACAGATGGAGCTGTTTGCACAAGGGGAACTTTTACTCAAACTCAGATTCCCTTCGAGGCATGTTTTTGTTCTGGGGATGACTTCTGGAGTTTGACAGATTAGTCTAAGAAGGAAAAGTGAGTGAATGGTGGGGACAGTGGGAAACAAACGAGACTAAAAATGCTCTAAGCCTAAGAGTGAGTGAGGTGTGTTTTTTGGAGATGATCGATTTGACATTGCCTTTCCTAACTTCTCCCTGCCTGAAAAATTAATTGACCACTGGGAAAGACTATCACACCACATAGAGTTTAAACCTTAGATAAATGCTGTGGTTTTTTTTGGAGCAATTCAAAACCGTCAGAGACCAGAACAGTCCCATTGAATTTCTTCTTCAAAATATTCTTTCCGAAGTAACCGAGAGGAGAAAATAAGCCCCATTACTCTGAAATTCATTTTCCTCAGTCAGTTTAACTTTTTTCACAGCTGATTTTGTATTTGACTCTCTGTGACTGAACATGTGTGTGCTGGTTTTTCTAAGTCTTTTTAAAAGGAAATCAAGCATTGTTTAGATTTTTTTTCCCCCCGGAGAAAGCTCCATTCATGGTTCTAATTTTAATATCTTTATGGATGCGTTTCTGTATGCCATGCCCTTGGGGCATTTGGGGGGGGCAGATGGAGTGCAACACAGTGATTTATTTTGGGAAATACACACATTGGTGAACTGCCTAAATATATAGAATATACATATTCTGTGAGCACGATGCATAAAACTTTACAATTACTCATTCTTAAAAATGCATCTTCATTCTTTGAACACTTATCAAGCATCTGTCATGTAAAAAGCACTTGCTTGACTTAACCAGGCAGGAAATATCTGCCCATTGTTCATACAAATTATTGAATATATCTTAAGGTCTTCTGTGCTCTGGAAACCGGCCCCCATAATGAATAGACTTTCAGACACAGCACAGACCACATGGCCACATGAAGAAAAATCAGTGCAATGAACCAGAGACTATAAATTTTTATCTTAAAAGTAACTGTATGTCATGTGCTAAAGATATCTAAGGATGTGAGAGTGTTCCAGGAAAGACCGAGAGGCAGCTCTTGAAAGTTTGCCCTCTGGAGAAAATGCCCACATCTTAACACATGTGGTGCTGGATTCTCATTTTCTGAGGAACAAACAGTCCTCAGGTGATCTGGCTTTGTTGAGTTATAGACAAATAAAGATAGGGCTATCAGTATTTGTGGACATGTGTTTATGTTGCCCAAAATACACTACTCAGCACATGCGACATTTTCAAAGATGGAAAAGTAATAGCCCAGAAACAAGGCTTATGTAGTGCACCAACCAGACAGGGATTCTCCAGCCCCTCCACAGACCTTCAGCATGCTCCCACCCTGCGCCTTTGCCCACCACATACTAACTGACCACAGACAGTTGCAGGTGTTGATTCAGGGCTGGCCAACTTTGGAGCTGGCAGAAGGTTTATGGCTCGTCAGTGCTCAGGGCACTTCAGGATGAGGGTAATTTTCTTGATGGGAAGGAGAGGTTTTGGTTTCCGGATTGGGGAGTGCAGTGGTACAGATGGTGTTTACTGTCTTCTTGGGGAGAGAAAGGAAAGTGAGGGCACAGAATGTAAAAGGGCAGCTGCAGGGAACTCTTCTCCCGAGTTTCCAAGGCAGACCAAGTTCACCAGCAGCAGAAAGGGAAAAGTCTTTTAAAAGCCCAACCGCACGCTTTGGCAGCTCCGGCGTGTTCTCAGTAAGTGAATGGTTACTGCTTATCCTCCCCAAGTTCAGAAATTACTAGGCGATCCCCGATAACTTTTGTGATTTGCTGAGACTTAAAAAAGCATGGATCACCTGAATCATAGGTAGTGCATCTAACCAATTTTCAACAGGAAGAATAGGTACTGAGCTAGTTAAATAATATAAGACTGTATGTTCCTATTCATCTCATTTTTGAAAGCTATGGGATTCTTATAACAGCTTCATGAGGTTGCCAGAGCAAATATATATTCAATACTTTTTTCTTCTTTACAAGGTATGACCCATAAACACAGTAAACTCAATAGGCTGTGGCTCAATATATTTTTGTACATGTTTATGTAACTGCATGACCACCTTCTAGATGAAAACATGAGACAGTCCCAACATTCCCCAGAGTTTCCCTTATAACCTTTCCTAGTTAATATCCCCCATACAGAGGCAATCACTATTCTGATTTCATTCACCATAGATTCTTTCTGCCCAGTTCTTTAAATCTCATATAAATGGAATCAGGTAGTAAGTACTCCTTTGTGTCTGGCATCTTATGCTTATCATTATTTCTGTGATAGCCGTCCACACTGGCGCACAGAACAGTGGTTTATTCTTTTTAATTGTGTGCAGTGTTCCATTGCCCACTTGATTTATCCACTCTAATACTGATGGACATTAGGTTGTTTCCAATGTGGGATTGCTAATACCATTCTCATGTATGTCTTTTGGGGAACATAAGTGTTAATTTCTCCTGAGGAGGTGTCTAGGAATGAAATTGCTGGGTCACAGGGGCCATATATTTAATAAATATTGTCCAACCGTTTTCCAAGGTGGTAGTCTGTCTTAGATGGATTGGTAAAAGGGTGAACCAGAAGAGAACCGGATGATCATCAGAATTACAGGGGAGCTTTAAAAACATCCAAGGTCCTACGCCCTTTCCTAAATCTACTGAGTCAGAGCTTCTGAGGTATGAGTGGGACACATAGTAATGACAATCCATCCCTGCCTCCTGTAGGCTGGCCGTCGTCATCCCAACCTCCCTTCTGTAGGCGTCCCCTTCCCCACGTGAACTTGAGTCTTTGTCAGTATGAAAAGAATAACAATTTTCTAGAAAAGGTTATACTGGTATCACCATGTCAAAGGGAGACTTTAAAGTGGCCCCAGAAACCAGAATTCTGGGGATTCACACGACTGACCAGCTGTGGGTTGCATTCAAGCAAGTTCCTGTCTTCCCTCTCCTGCACGTTTTCTGCCCTTACACACAAACTGATGTCCTCATACACGGTGGTGGCACGGGGCTGTGGGTGGCTCTGCTTCCTTGCTTCTGCTGTGCTCCACCCACTCTCCAGAATGCTTTCTCTTTTCCCAAATATAAGACGGTACTCATCCTGTGTGGCGCAGAGGCTTGGAATGGGCATTCAGAAACCTGCAGTTTAGGCATTTTCCTGCCATTACTATTCATGTGAGGAAGTTGGACCACGTCACTTAACTCTCGGACCTTAGTTTAACAATGTATAGAATGATGGAGCAGAGTTAAGTAATTTCCATGATCCGTCTAAGTTGTAAAATCTTCAGATTTTTTTTTTTTGAGACACCTGGGTAGAGTGCTGTGCCATCACAGCTCACAGCAACCTCAAACTCTTGGGCTTAAGTGATTCTCTTGCCTCAGCCTCCCAAGTAGCTGGGACTACAGGCACCCGCCACAACACCCGGCTATTTTCTTATTGCAGTTTTCATTGTTGTTTAGCTGGCCCGGGCTGGGTTTGAACCCACCAGCCTTGGTGCATATAATCGCTGTGCTGTGGGTGCCGAGCCAAATCTTCAGATTTTCTGCCATCTTCCTTGTCATTCAGGATCTGGCTCAAGCCTCCTCCTGAAAGCCCTAAATTGCACCACCCTAGCTCAAATTTCCTGATCCGCTTGTTGACACTTATTATCTGAAGCATGAATTATCTTTCATTATGCTATTTTGAAGTGTTTCACCTCAAATTTTTTGAAGCCACTCATATTCATTGCTTTACATTTTTAGGTAGATTATTAAGGATGTTAAGGGCAGAGATTTCCGATACAGTCTTGTATCCTATACCATGCCCCATGGGGTTCCTTGTGTTAAATGATCGAAAAATACTGACTAGTTAAAATTATGTTTCATTAATGCATACTATTCTCATCACTATTATTACTATTCTGATTTGGGGGGATTCATCTGAAAACATATTCTTAAAAATGTATCATGTATGTCACCTGCTTCTTATCTTGGCTAAGCTCTCATTACCTGGTTACATGAAAGAAAAACTATCTTTTGTGAGTTGGTAAATATATTTCAGGGATGAATAGATGGGGGAATGGATGGGCGGATGGCTGGACGAGTGGATGGCTGGGGTGGGTGGATGGATGGGTAGATGGGTGGATGAGTGAACAAATAGGTGAATAGATGGGTGAAGAGTTGGATAAATGGGTATATTTTTTACATACTGGTCCTTCCTACGAGATGTTTACCTCTGTGCTAGGTGCCTCAGTTCACGCAAATGAAATTTAAGACTTAAATTGAACACCCAATAGTAAAAGGGTGAGAATAGTTTTCTTTTCCAGCCAGTATAAAATTTAGAACTGAATTTAATGTTGATAACATGTAATAGCCAAGTTATATTATGCCCACTTCAGTGTTATTATTCAGTGTTATTTCTGCTCATACGGAGCTGGCAGAATGGAGCCTAAGGATAGATGGATAGATATGGCAGTTCCATTATAACGTGATTCTTTTTTTTTTTTTTAATATAGAACACTTCACGAATTTGCGTGTCATCCTTGCACAGGGGCCATGCTAAATCTTCTCTATACCATTCCGATTTTAGTATATGTGCTGCCAACCAAAGTGAGCACTGTAACGTGATTCTTCTTTGATTCCCTGGAAAGGCTGATTGTAAGTTTCCTTGTGATTTGGAATATAGAAAGGAACAGGAAAGTGTTACACATGTATAAACGTCTTCGTCTTCTATTTTTTGTTTTGGAGACAGAGTCTCACTTTGTCACCCTGGGTAGAGCGTCATGGCGTCATAGCTCACAGCAACCTCAAACTCTTGGGCTCCAGGGATCTTCTTGCCTCAGCCTCCTGAGATTGGGTCTTGCTCTTGCTCAGGCTGATATCGAACTCCTGAGCTCAAGTGATCCACCAGCCTTGGCCTCCCAGCATGCTAGTATGTGTGGTATGATCTACCACACCTGGCCAAACAAACTTCTTGAAGTATAGATTCTTGGAATTTGTTGCAAGGACTTCGTGACATATTGTGGTTTTCAGTCTTTCCACACAGCTAGAGCTTTGTGGTCCAACATGGTAGCCAATAACCACATGTGGCTATTTACATTTACATTTAAATAAAATCAAAAATTCATTTCCTTGGTCAGACCTGACACATGTCAAGGGTTCAGTAGCCACATGTGGCTAGTGGTTACTTTACTGAACAGCACAGATACAGAACATTCCCATCACTGCAGAATTCTATTGGACGGTGCAAAAAAGAGTTTTCTCTATATCTTGGGTTCCAAGTCTCTTTCCCAGGATATGTGTCTGCTTGTCTCTCTCATAGAGGGTATCAGAAATTCCCCAGATAAGCAAATAAAAAATGCTTCCCAGCAGCACAGCCTCTTCCTATCTGTCAAGTATCTTTTATTGGAAGACACAAGTGAAGAGGGAGAAATTAGGCAGCCCACTATAATCTGCAGTCACAAGGGATTTAGCACGCCCTTGATGAGGTTTTGAGATGTCCTGAAGAATATATGAGGGGCCAACTTTTCAGTTCTGCATTATGAACTCCTACTGTCTGATCCTTCCATTCTTTTTTGTGGGCTCTCTTCTGTCTGCCAGTATATTTATATACTCCTGTCCCAAGACTTGCCAAACCCCTTCTCATTGCCTCCCTACGTTCCACCAGACTTCTACCCTTTCTGATCTCATTTCCTCTTCTCTGAGAGTTGGTCCCTATTTTCTCCACCTACCCCAATCCTAGCCATCCTCCGAAATATAGTTCAAGTTCCTTTCTTTCCTGTGAAGTATTCCATGATCTTTCGTTAATTTTCCTTTTTCCCAAATGTTTTTCCTGTGTTGTTCATTACACGCGGAAGCTCGCCTGCCTTGAACTACTAGGTCCTTTTTGCACATGTGTTTTCTACCTGCCTAATGATATGGGAAGCTCCACAGCATGTGTCCTCTACAGTACCCAGGCCCACCCTGCATCCAGTAAGAGGACAAGAACTATGGGTTGTGACAACATGATAAAATCCAGCGGCTAGAAGTCATCTTAAAGTTCAAACCCTTCTTTGACACAGAGACCAAAAGAGATGAAGGGATTTAAGTTTGTCACAATAAATTCAAAGTGGAGTCAGACTTCTCTAATCATTCCAAGTCTTAGTTTCTTCAGGGAAACTGGAAATATTTCTTTCTTTCTTTTTTTTTTTTACTTGTACAAGGTCTTTATTGGTGGGGGAGGGAGGCTGCAGAGTAGCACCAAGGAGGAGAGATAAGAGAAAAGAAAAGAGGAGAGAAAAGAGAGGAGAGAGATAAGGAGAGAGTGGGGAAGAGAAGAGAGAGAGCAGAGGAGAAAGGCAGGGAGAAGGGGAGAGCGAAATATTTCTTTAGAAAGCACCCAAACATAGAGTCTGGAGGATGACGGGAAGCTGGTTAATGGGTACAATATACATTATTCAGGTGATAGATTCCCTAAAAACCCTGACTTGATCACTATACAATCTATGCATCTAACAAATTTGCACATGTGCCCCCACAAACTTGTACAAATTAAAAGCAAAAAATAGAGAGAAAGAAAGGAGACAGATGTAGTTTTTCAACATTTGCTTTTTAATGCTGTTCTATTTAAACAATGTAGATTCATTGCTTTGATAAAAATGAAAATGAATTTTAAAGGATAATTCCTAATGTGTATAGGTGCAGTGTTGTATTTCTCTACGTAGTGGAATTAATATGAAGTTTTCAATTTACAAAAAGAAAAAAACACACCCACAGAGTCTGACGCTCTGTCCCTTCCCTGGACAATGGAAACGACTGACTCCAAACTCTGCCTTTCTGAAGGAAAAGCATCCTGAGTGATGCCAGGATGAACCCCTTCTAAGGAAGAGGGGTCACCATGGTGATTTCAAAGACTCCGTTGCTGTTCTAGAAACCCAGCTTCATTGATTCCAAGGAGATTGTTCCCTTTCTTACAAGAGAAACCTTAATTTAATTTCTTGTAAAGCATCCTTCGAGAAATGCTTTACAAGCAAGTCCCTCATGTTGGAACAGTTTACACAAGCTGCCAGTTCCTAATTTCTCTCTAGTTTGATTTTTCTAAAACATATGGAAACTCGACTCGTGTCTTGCACAGTGCTGGGCCTCCCACAGCTGGCAGCAGACTCTGGGGGTGGCGAGAGGGCAGGTGCTGGAGGTACGAGGTTTCCCAGCAAGGCTGTTCCAACTTAGAGCTATGCAAGAGAGGAAAGGGCAGCAAAGAACTTTGACCTTCTCTGGCACCTGTTATCTTTTAAAGTGTTAGGCTTTGATGTGATTAAGTATCATTTCTGGCAACTTCATAGGCATAGAAGCAAAAAAAAAAAAAAGGCACAAACTTGATCACAAAACATAGAGCAAAGCCTGAAAGGGTTCCCTGGGTGAGATTTTTTTGAACTGTTCCTGTCAATAAAATCCTTTGAAAATAGGCTAAATTTGCATTTTTGCGCTTGTAAATCTTCCTAGAGAGTGGGGTTTTCATAGATTCTCTCTTAATTAAGACACATGCTTTTTCAGAGTAAAGGAAAAAAAAGTTTTTCTCCAATCCTCTTTTTTTTTTAATAACCTCTTAGTAATAGAACAAGGAACTTAAAAGAGGTTCATTTCACGCCTTGCACATCATTTCCTGTAGGATGTCTTTCTTGGCCACTCAACCTAAGGCACTGACCAACACCACCCCCACCATCTAGGTCCCTTTTTCAAGTTTATCAAGGTATAATTTAGGGACAGTGCATTTTTGGATATATATTTATATCAAGTGTGACAAATTTATACATCCACGTCAGCACCATCACCACAATGAAGACAGAAAACATTTCCACAGCACCCCCCAATTCTCTCACGCCCCTTTCTACTCTGTCTCTCCTCCAACCCCAGCTCCTGGAAACCACTGACCTTTTACAGAATGTCACATAAAAGACAGACAACGTGTAGCTGTTTGAGTTTGGCTTCTTTCAACTTGATTTTGCTGTGTATGTCAGTAATTCCTTTTTATTGCTGAGTAGTATTCCATTGCATTGGTCATACCATTTGTGTTTATCCATTCTCTAGTTAGTGTGCATTAGTGTTGTTTTTGGTTTGGGATGACTAAGAGCAAAGCTGCCGTAAATATTCATGTATAGTTTTTATATGGATATATATCTTCATTTCTCTTGAGTAAATATCATTCAGTATTACTTTTTCCTTCCTTCCTTCCTTCTTTCAACAGAGCCTAACTCTGTCACCCCAGGCAGAGTGCAGTGACATCAGCTTAGCTGGTTGCAACCTCAAACTCAAGCGATCCTCCTCATCAGCCTTCTGAGCAGCTGGGACTGTAGGCACTCACCATGACGCCCAGATAGTTTTTTTCTATTTTTACTAGAGACAGAGTCTCATTCCTGCTCAGCCTGGTCTTGAACTCTTGAGCTCAAGCGATCCTCCCACCTTGGCCTCTCAAAGTGCTAGGATTACATGCATGAGTCATCCGTACTTGACCCATCTGTTTCTTTACTGTCTGTCTGCAAACCCTAGAATGTAAGCTCAAAAAAGGGGGGAAGCGTCTCCTTCATTGGTATATTCCCTGACACTAGAATAGTCCCTAACCTGTAGGAGGTTCTTGATAAATGTTTATTGAATTGATGAATGGATAGATGCATGAAGGAAAGAATAAAGGAATGAATGAATTCTGGTAGGTCTCACTCGGTGAACCTGGAGCATTGAATTGTCATCTGTGAATCATGTCACTTGCTTTCTTTGATGATTAACAGAATGACTGCTGTAGACAGAACACTGGTTCCAACCTTAGATGACAAGAGCTTCTCCAGGTTCTGTGGGGACACTTTGGAGCATGCTTTATAAGAAACACCAAATAAAATGATGAATACAAAATTCGGCAGAGACTGAATATATATATATATGGATATATATATATAAATAGAGTCTCACTATGTCACCCTTGGTAGTGCTATGGTATCACAGCTCACAGCAACCTCAAACTCTTGGGCTTAAGCGATTCTTTTGCCTCAGCCTCCCAAGTAGCTGGGACTACAGGTGCCCGCCCCAATGCCCGGCTATTTTTAGAGACATGGTCTCTCTCTGGCTCAAGCTGGTCTTGAACCTGTGAGCTTAGGCAATCCACGCACCTTGGCCTCCCAGAGTGCTAGGATTATAAGGATGAGCCACCACGCCCAGCCTGAGAATGGATATTTTAAAACCTTATAAATCATACATTCAATGTAGAAATCACAATAAGTTACAAATTTAAATAAGCTGATAAATTTCACAAACATCATAAAACCCAGAAAAAGAACATAATTTATTAAATAACTGCTTGAGATATTTCTATAATATTTGTTCTCTTAAATATTTTGGCTTCTTCCCCCATTTGTCTCCTTGTACTATAACCAATGATTTGGTAATATCCATTTCTATAGAGAAAATACAAGGCTTCTAGCATAGTTGACTAAAATTGGCTTTGTATTTTTTTATTTTTTTGGCCGGGGCTGGGTTTGAACCCACCACCTCCAGCATTTGGGGCTGGCGCCCTACTCCTTTGAGCCACAGGTGCCGCCCAAAATTGGCTTTTTATTAATGAGAGATCAGAAAAGTTTCAGTCCATAACTTATTATTGGTAATGTCATATATGTAAAATTATTATCAAATTTGAGGAAACCACTATTTCTTTCCTATCTGGCCTCCTATCTCACTGTTCTTCAGTCTGGCCATTTTCGGTTCACTAATCCTTTCTTCATTTGTGTCTAGTTTGTTTCTGAAGTGTCCATTTAGTTATTAATTTCAGTCATTATGTTTTGCAATTCTAGAATTTCCATTTGGTACCATAGTCCCAATATATTTGAAAATGCCTTTCTGGTATAGGTGGTCTTTGAGTTATGAACGAGGGGGAGAGAGAGAGAGAAGAAAGAAAGAAAAAGAAAAGAAAGGAAGGAAGGAACAAAATAATATTGGATGATATTTACTCAACAGAAAATCCATAAAATCCATAACATTCCAGGTTTTCTTGTGCCTTGAGTAGTATTAAATAGTCCTTCAGTCAATGTCACCTATTAACCTATTCACCATGGATGGTTTCACAGTTTGAGGTTTGTGAACATGAGTGACTTTACACAAATATGTTTGCTTTTTGTAATTTGGCTACAGGTTTCTGCCCTACAAACAAAGCCACTGATAAATTTGATTCTACTCATATATTTAGATTTAAACCTACCCTCTTGATATTTGATTTTGTATTGGTCTCACCTGTTTTGTACTCTTTCTTCCCCTCCCTTCCTGCCCTCTTTTAAATCAATTATTTTAATTATTCTGTTTTCCCCCATGACTTTGTTAATTACACCAGTTCTTACTAGTATTTTTTGAGGTGTTACCCTAGAGGTCACCTGTATCCTTGACTTATAAGTATCTATAATAAATTAGATCCATTTCCTGGACAACGCAGAGATAATAGGACATTTTAATTTCATTTTAGAGTTCCTTTTGTCTTTTTTTTATTCTATATTTTAATTCTATCTATATTTTAAAACCCTCAAGCCATTATTTTTATTGTCTATATTCACTTGCAAATTCACTTTTCAATTTAGATTTGGATTTACCCTGGTATTTACCTTCTCTGTTCATCGTTCCTCCCTGCGTCTCTGTGGCTTCATCTGAGATCCTTTTACTTCTCCTCAAAGATCTCCCTTCAACGTTTCATTTAGTATGAGTTTAGTGGGGATGCATTTTCTCCGTTTTTGTCTGGAATGGGTTTATTTCATGTACTTTGGGGAGAACACTTAATGGACTTTGAATTCTAGGCTGATAATTCTTATCTTTTACCACTTTGAAGTTGCCATTTATTGTCCTCTAACTGCTGGTATGAAGTCTCGTGCCAGTTTTATTGTTGCTCTTTTAACAGGATTAATTTTTTTATCTCGTCCTGACTCTAAGATTTTTTTTTTCTCTTTATCTTTGAACTTTAGCAGGATTACTCTGACGCACTTAGGTGTGATTTTCTTTGTATTTTCTTCGCTTGGGCTTCATAGTGCTTCTGACACCTATGACCTAAAGATCTCAGTCAGTTTTAGAAAATTCTCAACCATCACAATGTATTGCCTCTATCCCTTTCCCTCTTTCCTCTCCCTCTTCATGCTGACTACATATAAATAGGGTAACTACAGGTTAATTTTAAGCTTTTGAAGAGTTTTTCCCATTTTTATTTTTATCGAGGCGGGCAACTTCATACTAGGATCAGACATTTGTTACTGAGAAGTATTGTAAACACAATTCCATTTCACCATTTCACCATGTTCCATACGTTTCCTAGCCTCTTTTCTCTATTGTGCACCCTTTTTTCTCACTGCTCTTCAGTCTGGCCATTTTCGATTCACTAATTCTCTCTTCAGTTGTGTCTAGTTTGCTTCTGAAGGTGTCCATTTCATTCTTAATTTCAGCCATTATATATTACAATTCTGGAATTTCCATTTGGTATCATCTTACAGTCTAATTTCTCAATTTAGTCCTAGTGTATTTTAAAATACATTTCTGGTATAGGAAGTCCTTAGATTACAAACAAGATAGCTTCTATAGTTCGTTTTTAAGTTGAATTTGTATGTAAGTTGGAAGAGATACATTTACCTACTACCTGTAATACCCTCTGTTTGTAAGTGCAAGTCAGACATCATTTGGATGTTTGTAACTTGGAGACTGCTTATAATTCTAACATGTGATTCTCTATAAATCTGTTTCTGTTGTATCGTTTTTGTTCTCTTGTTTTTTTTTTCTGGCTATTTTGCTTTGTCTCCCGCTATGCCAAATACTTTTGTTTGAATGTCTGATTTTGTATATGAAGAATTGTGGATAATTTGAGGCTCTGGGTAGCATTACTTTCCAAAAAAGATCATCTTTTGCTCCCTGCAGGCAGTTGGGAAGTGGCATTGTATCTGACCCGATCAAGGATTGAGCAGATTGGAGTCTAGACTTTGGCCTTGTGAAAGTGGCTGTACGTGTAGTTCTCCTTTACATCTAGGGTTACCCTTTTGGGCATCTCAACTAAAAGCCTGTGCTATTAAGCTGGACTTCTCTCCTTAGTGATCCCTCGACTCCATTTATTATCGTCTTTTCTCTTCAAACTGCTCGAAGCTCTGCTCAGCTCTTAGTTTCTCAGCTGCTACTTGAAATTTAGTAAAGGCGTTAAGGGGAAAATGACCTGAAACACAGCCTTATCTCTCTGTACATCCTTTCTCGCTAGGATTTTGGTTTCTCCAATCTTTATTACCTTGTTACTTCTCTGGTGTTTTCAAAGGGATTTTTTCAAACTTTTCATTTCAGGATTGTTGGTCAGTAACAAGTTAGTTTGCCATTACCGAAAGGGGAACATACCCTATACTACTTTTCTTAAAGACCTGATCTGCCGCCCTAAAAACTATACGAATCTCAGTTTCTTAGGAGTCCCACGCTACCTATTCAGGCCTGTGGGATCAGCATTCGGAGCCTGAAATTATCTCTACAATTTTGAGTCAGAGAAGTGAGCTCTGGCTAACTTCAAAGTGGATAAGTCAGGAATCTCATCTGATGCCTGCAGCAGTGGACCCTGCCAAGCACGTAGGTACATCAAAGCCTCTGGGATCTTTAAACTAAGCCAGGACTCTTAGCCCCAATAAGCAAGAGCTACAGACATTTCGTTACAGTGATTGATAACACCTGAAATTTCAGGGGACGGAAAAGAGCCAGAATGTTCCTGAGGTGCGTGTCTTTAAACTTTACTTCTTTATTACTTCTCCTGCCTTTCTTTTTCTTTTCTCCTTTTTCTTTTCACTTTTTCTATCGTAATTGGGTCGATTGGCCACTGGTGATAGCTAAAAGTTACGTTGGAAAGAAATCGGAGAAAAATACATTTGGCACATCGAGAAATTTATTTCCCATTACGAGAAGAATTTACTGTGATAGCTATGTGACTCACTTCTTTATGCTGTCTCTATATAAATAGAATAACAACAGGTCAACTTTAAGCTTTGCAAGTCTTCTTTTTTGTTTCCTTTGGTGGCGGTTGTTTTTTAATTGAGTTAGGCCATTTCTCACCAACAGCTGGCCTCTTTTATGAGTAATACTTTAAATACTATTTTAAAACAATGGAAAATGATGGAAAAGCAAAATCGTAGTAGTTCCCTCATGAGACTGCCTGAAAAATGCTTACGTCTTTTTAAACAAATGGTGATCAGAAAAGATTTTTAGGAATTCTGTTTTTTTTTTCTTCTCCCCTTCCACTTTAAAGAATTGGAAAGAGGACAGAAGAGCAGAAAGATGAGAAATCAGCATCCTTTTTTTCTTAGATTGTCAATAGAGGTAAAACGGAAGGCTAAAATGAGGATGCAAAGAATACATGTACTACTGGATCAAGACTCAAACAGTCAATATTTAATCTTAAGTATTCTTTGTGTTTTAAAAAGATCCTAGAATTTAAAGTGCTACACTCAAATATAAAAATTTCCCCTGACTTGGGGACCAAGAGACCCAGGTCTAGTCTTGGTTCTCAGGTAACTCGTGGGACCTCTCTGGGATCCAGTCCCTTTGCTTTAAGTAAATGACACTCGATGACTTCTACATTTTCTATTCCATAGTTACCTATAAAAGAGGTTTGTGACTGGCCTAATGGCTCACACCTGTAATCCCAGCACTTTGGGAGGTCAAGGCAAGAGGATGTCTTAAACTCAGAAGTTCAAGACCAGCCTGAGCAACAGCAAGACCCTGTCTCTACTAAAAATAGAAAAACTAGCGGGACATTGTGGTGGGCACCTGTAGTCCCACCTACTGAGAGGCTCAGGCAGGAGGATCACTTGAGCCCAGGATTATGGTTTGTTAAGGGCTTTTCTTGGGTATATCTTGCTTCCCCAACCATATTTGAAATTCTCAGTGGCCAGAGACATTGATAACACAGTGCCAAGCAGAGCCTGAGATGCCCAATGAGTACTTGCAAGCGCTGACGGATTGACTAAGCACCCTGAGCAACACGGGCTTCCCACGGGAAGACCAATGACAAGGCTCAGGAGCTTGTTATCTTCATTATCATTGATTTATAAGTTTAGCGGGCATTGCTGACTGAGAAGGAAGATGGGCTTACCTCCATGTAAAGAAGGAACCACCAGCTTTGGTATGGACAGGCAGAGAACAACAGAAACATCAGCCATGTTCACACGTTCAGTGCACATAGGACAGGAGTTGGCAAATGTTTTCTATAAAGGATCAGGTAGGAAACATTTCAGGTTTTGTGGGCTGTACCGTCTCTGTGGCAACCACTGAATTCCGCCTTGGTAGGGTGAAATCTGCCACAGATGACGTGTAAATGAATGGGTGTGGCCACGGTCCAATAGAGTTTTACTTATGGACACTGAAATTTGAATTTCATGAAATTTTCACATCACAAAACATTATTATTCTCTTGTCAACCATTTAAAATATAAAAACTATTCTTAGCTCTTAGGTCATACAGAAAGAGGCAAAGGATCAGATTTGGTCAGTTGAGTATTAGTTGAGTCACTTAACGGTCCCCGATGTGGGGTGTGCATGCCTGCTAAGGTGGTTACCTCGCAGTGAGAGGAATGGAGTGAAATCTCAGGGAACCCATGACCCCTTTTCAGTCAGCCGGGGCAGACTTCCTGGGAGATATGCTGAATAAAAATCATACATCTGTGTGATGCTATAGGGCTATGAAGCACGGTCATACCACGAACACTAGCTTTTTGGGTCATCAGGAGTCCTTATCATTATCCCTATTTTTAGACAGTAAATGAGAGTTCAGCGTCACATCCTTAAAATTGAGAGGCAAGCCAAAGTCTTTAAGCCTAGTGTTTTTTCCAGCATGCCCTGGGTCCTTTGTGACGCTAACAGTTGATTAATGAAAGAAAATGAGTGGGTTTTAAATCAAGGTTTAGCTGGATTCCAGCTTCCATAGGTAGTGGACCCGAGGGCAGGGCCTGTTCTATTTTTTACAGCCGGAAGCTGTAAACAGTGCTGCTGCCTCTAAGGTCTTTTCATCACAGGCTCATGTGAGCCAGTTGCTTTAAAATTGTTAAAAAGCAGAATTGGGCTCTGGGAGAATTACTTCCTCAGTTATCCCCGACGATCCTTCTAGACTTGAACTGGTTAAAGAAATAGAAAGTACTTTGGAGGTCTTTCTTGGGAAAAGGCTGGTAGGATGGTGTCCAGAGTAATTTGGGGTAAGAGGGCTTGAGAGGAGTGTCTAGCCAGGAGCATGGCAGGGAGGAATGGGTCATGTGGGGCATCTTGAACCCATTTCCTTCTCTGAAAGTAAGCCATTATAGCAGGGGTCCTCAAACTTTTTAAACAGGACGCCAGTTCACTGTCCCTCAGATCATTGGAGGGCCGGACTGCGGGCCCCAAGATGAGTGGGCTGTTAAGCAGGACAGGCAGCGGTGGCAAAAACACCTGGCGGGCCAGATAAATGTCCTAGGCTGGCTGCATGTGGCCCGTGGGCTGTAGTTTGAGGATGCCTGCATTATAGGCGAGACAAATTAGATGAATAATTCTAGATTTTGAGTTTTAGTTGCTTATTCATCAATAAAGTAAGTAGGAGGTTTACAAAACACAGACCCTACTCTTAAGAGGTTGATATTGCTGTGACCCAGGCTCTATTGACCTTAATTTCAGGATGAAATGAGTGAAAATGTTACTGAGGGTTCAGGGCTTATCTGTACATAGTACATACAGCACTGTGCAAAAGGAGGTGCTTAAGGTATGCTTTGTATTGCCAGATGTGTTACTTTTGGGAGACTGGGGGTGCGCTTTGCTTCATTTAAGCATGATGTGTTTGCAGCACTGGAGCCAATTGTAGGCAGAACCTGTGAAAGCAGATGCGTTGCCCTCTAGTGACCATCAGGGCTCCCTGAAAGGTCATGGCTACCAAAGGAGCTCCCTGCCATCTGCAGAGCGCCGCCTGCTGGCTAGGGAGATCATGGGCATCTGGGTGAGACTGCGAGATGACTATGCTGTAGCTCACACAAAAAAGATAGAGAACTGTATGCTCTCCGTTCCACACAAAAGACAAAGGAAACATATCAAAATATCACGTACAGGACTTACAGATGACCTTTCTCTTGTTTTTAGAATTCTCTACTGTCTAAATTTTTACAATGAGCCCTTTGTACCTTTATAATAACTTTTTTTAACTGGAAAAAAAAGTCCTTCAAATGAGCTAACCGCCGCTCATCCAGCTTCCTTGTTGATATTTTTGCTGATGCAAAGCAACTATTTCAGTTGGTGGTTAAGATGCCCCTAAAGTTGAATGACAAGTTTCCAAACTATTTCTTCTTTTCTTCCTTCTTTCCTTGCTCTTTTTTCTTTATTTTTAAAATTCTGTTGTGGTAAAATATACATAACAAACTTACCATTTTAGCCATTTTTAGGTGTACCATTCAGTGGCATTTAAGTACGTCACAGTGTTGTGCAACTGTCCCCATCTTCCATCTCCAGCCCTTTCTTCACCTTCCCAAACTGAAGCTCTGCACCCATTAAACAGTGTCTCCCCCTCTTCGTTTTTTTTTCTCATTTCACTTTTTTCTTTGTTTGCTTTCTTTTAGGGGGGCACATTTAAATGAACACTGTTCATAGTGGGGATAAATTCAAAAGCATTGGATATGAAGAGATGCCTGAGTTTGAGCCCTGGTTCTTCCAATTGCCAGCTATGTGACTTTGAGAAAATCACTCTGTAAGCCTCAGTTTCCTGATCTTTAAAATGGGCATAAAAGACTCTGCTTTTAATATATCAGAGAAACTACTGTAATTTTTGTAACGATGAAATGAAATAATATGTATGTGTCAACTACTTTTTGAAATGTTAGAACTCCTGGTCAAAAAAGTGAGTGTACCATAAGTGTGACTGCTACTTATGTCCATAAAGGAGTAGAGAGAAGGAATATAGCAGCGTCTCAGGTTACAAAATCAACAGTCATAAATCTGTAGCCTTTGTATATACCAACAGCAGCCAAGCTGAAAAAGCAGTCAAGGACTCTATTCCGTTCACAGTAGTGCCAAAGAAGATGAAATATTTAGGAGTTTACCTAACAAAGGATGTGAAAGA
>CAUYQV010120723.1:0-21153 GCA_963574575.1 Galagoides demidoff
AGAATTCAGTCAAGCTAATATTTTTCAAGTGAACTATAAGTTGCTAAATTGTTCAAAAAGTATCCAATGTACACACCCCTATTATGAAACTAATTTATACCTTTTATATGAAATCTATAACCTAATAACAGCCTAAGAATATGGGGAGGGGGAGGCAGAGGGGAAGGGGGGAATGGGTAGAGGGAGGAGGATTGGAGGGATCACTTCTGAGGTTTATCTTACAAGGGTACAAGTGAATCTTTCTAAGAGTAGAATGTGAACGCTTTAAAATAATAACTAAGAAAATGACATGAAGGCTATATTAACCAGTTTGATGGAAGTGTTTCAGATTGTGTGTGAAAACCCCACACTGTACCCCAGAAGTGCATTAATGTACATAGTTACCATTCAATTAAAAAAAAAAGTTGCTAAATTGTATCATTGTTTCCTGGTATGCACAGTGTGCTTTATCATATAATGTTTTTAAATTAATTGTATACAATTAACTTTTTTTCACAAGATAGGAAATTTTTCTTTTTCTTGAGACACAGTCTTATTATTTCCCCACTCGGTAGAGTGCTGTGGCATCACAGCTCACAGCAACCTCAAACTCTTGGGCTTAAGCAATTCTATTGCCTCAGCCTTCTAAGTAGCTGGGACTACAGGCACCCGCCACAACACTCAGCTATTTTTGTTATTGTTGTTGTTGTAATTGTCATTGTTGTTTAGCAGGCCTGGGCTGGGTTCGAACCTGCCAGCCTCGATGTATGTGTCTGGCGCCCTAATCACTGAGCTACAGGTGCCAAGCCAAGATAAGAGATTTCTACCTTCTTAATACACATATGAAATTGTCTCTGGGATGATCTGATCAATGTTTTAGCAATTGGTTGTTTCTGTGATTATGGGGGGAAAAAAAATCAAAGATGAACTTGACATTCTGTCCATGTTGTGTGAATAAATGAAAATGAAAATATGTCCAATTGTCAATTTGCCATCTTACTTCCATGGAACAATATTGGAATCTGCAGCCTTGGGGCCATATGTGGCCTTCTGGATCATAGAGTCTGGTCTTAAAAAAAATCACAATTGGCCAGGTACAGTAGCTCACACCTGTAATCCTAGTACTCTACAATGCTGAGGCAGGAGGATTGCTTGAGCTCAGGAGTTCAAGATCATCATAAGCAAGAGCAAGATCCTGTCTCTACAAAAAATAGAAAAATTGGCCAATCATTGGGCATGTGCCTATAGCCCAGCTACACAGGAGGCTGAGGCAGAATTCCTCGAGCCCAGGAGTTTGACGTAGCAATGAACTGTGATGATGCTACTATGCTTTACCAAGGGTGACAGAGCTAGATTGTCTCAAAAAAAAAAAAAAATCACAGCATTATGATAGCAGGGAATAATTCAAAGGTAGAAAACCAGCTGTCAATTTAAATGGGAAAATTTCAGAAGCAAGAGAATTGCAAAGGAGTGCTTGTTTATTGTTAAACTATGCATGTGTAGGGGGAGATACCAGGGAATGTGGTGAGAAAAACAATCAGGATATGAAGCGGACTTTGTCCTTGAAAGACAGCTGCAGTAGGTGATATTTGTGAGTTCCCTGCTTAAAAAAAAATCCGAATGTGTTCCCCAATCTGGTCTGCTGGCAGAAAACTGAAGCTTTATTGGCTTGATGTGTCAGTGGACAGCAGAAAATTTTAGGGAAAAAAATCCCATAAGTAAGAGAATTAAAGAGATGGTGATCCCCTATAACAGAGTATAAGCTATGTCCAAATCCTTGGCTCACCACCAAGATATTCAGGTGCAAGTGAAACTCCCAGGAAGCCACAGTAAAAATAGCAGCAACAAGAAGATGTAAGAACTGGGCAAACATATCAGCTGTTACACACCACAGGAGAGGCAGAGTTTATGGTTTGAATCCATGTGAGTTAGTTGCCTACTGGGGAAACAAAAAACCATCCTCAGAATACAAGATAATCCAGAATCATCAGAAAAGTCTTACCAGGAAAGTATTACCCACATTCAGGAAAAAATACCTAGTCAATAGAAAAATGTGTTAGATTTGGTCTAAGTGTTGGGTATAGTTGATAAGTTTCAAAAGTGCTATAATAAATGAATTCAAAGAATTAAAACAGGAATGGAATTAATGAGTAAACAGAGAAAAAAATCCCAATAGAAAAATGAAAACTGGGGCTGGGCACAGTGGCTCACACCTGTAACCCTAGCACTCTGTGAGGCCAAGGAGGGTGGATTGCTTAAGCTCACAGGTTTGAGACCAGCCTGAGCAAGAGTGAGACCCCATCACTAAAAATAGCTGGGCATTGTGGCAGGTACCACTAGTCCCAGCTACTTGGGAGGCTAAGGCAAGAGAATTGCTTGAGCCCAAGAGTTTGAGGTTACTGTGAGCTATGACACCACAACCCTCTGCTGAGGGTGAAAATGAGACTCTATCTCAAGAAAAAAAAAAAAAAGAAAGAAAGAAAGAAAAAGAAAACTATTTTAAAAAGGAAAATTCAAACATTCAGAAGTATAATAATGGAAATGAAAAGTCACTAGATGGGCTCAAGAGCAGATGGGAGATGGCAAAAACATAGTGAACTTTAAGATAGATCAACTAAAATTACACAACTCAAAGAAGAGATAAGGGAAAAAAATGAAAGAAAAATAACCACAGACTCAGCAATCTTTGAGTCAAAATCAAGGAGAGAAAAGGAGAAAGAAAAACATTAGAAGAAATAATTGCCAAAATCTAAGTTGGTGGAAAGTGTTAATTTTCATTTCTAAGACCCTCTATGAAACCAAGAGAGGCACAAATAAACTAATCCCTGGCACATCAGTACTCAAATTGCTTAATATCAAAGATAAAGTAAAAATCTTAGTAACAGAGAAAAGTGATACACTACGTATAGGGGAACAAAACCAAGATTATGACTGATTTCCCCATAGAAACTGAAAGCACATACGGTGGGAATAAGATGGAGTCTGTTGGGCTAAGGCAGACGTAACATATCTGAACTGGTCTGTTTAGGTCCTGCCTGACCTTCACCCCTTGTCACCCAATCTTACTGTTTTGTAAATTTAACTCTCACCCTAAAGATGCCTATCTTGACTAATTTAAGTGGATTGATTTAGGAGATTAACTTTTGAATTAAAATGTTGTTTTGTGTCATAAGTTATACTGATTATTGTTTACTATGGGTCGTGGGTTCTGCCAATTATTGTTTAAGATAAGGGTTAACATGGTCTTCACTTTAAACTTAAATATATAAAATTATAATTTTAAAAATATAAAAACAAAACAGTCTTAAAGAAACTATTCTCACTGTTCGGAATCCCGGCCTTTGACAAAGTTTGGTGGACCTATCCCCATTCTGACTGAATGACAGACTGCTGGACCCTCTTTATCTGATTACAAAACCCTGGAGACCAAAACGCTAGCACAACATATTCAAAGTGCTAGGAGTAAAAACCAAACAAACAGGATACAATAAACAAATACTTTAAATAAATAAATAAATAAATAAAACCTCAAATATGTTAAATAAAAATTGCATATTTGTTAGAAATATTATTAAAAACTTAGGACAAAATAAATACATTTTCCTACAAACAAAAACTTAGGGAATTTGTCACTAGCAGACCTGCATTGCAAGAAATCCTAAAGGAAGTTCTTTAAAAGGCAATTGCACAAGAGGGTATCTTCAATCTATAGCAGGGGTCCTCAAAGTTTTTAAACAGGGGGCCAGTTCACTGTCCCTCATACTGTTGGAGGGCTGGACTGCAGGCCCCAGGACCAGTTGGCTGCTAAGCAGGACAGGTAGCAGCGGGAAAAACACCCAGCAGGCCAGATAAATGTCCTCAGTGGGCCGCATGTGGCCTGTAGGCCGTAGTTTGAGGACACCTGATCTATAGGATTAAAAAGAAACCCAAAGCTATGTACTTAATTTTTCTTTTCTTCATATTGCAAAAATATATGATCATTTCAAGAAAAAAACTTTTAAATTTATTGTTGGGTTTATAATGTTTATATATATGCAAACTACATATATATAATTATACATGACAACTATAACACAAATAATAGGGTGTGATAATTAGAAATACATTATTGGAAATTTTACATATTTTACCTGAAGTTATTTATTTATTTATTTAAGACAGAGTCTCACTGAGTTGCTCTGGGGTTGAGCACCATGGCGTCATAGCTCACAGCAACCTCAAACTCTTGGGTGCAAGTGATTCTCTTACCTCAGCCTCCCGAGTAGCTGGGACTACAGGTGCCTGCCACAATGCCGAGCTATTTTTTAGAGACAGGGTCTCACTCTTGCTCAAGTTGGTCTCAAAGTACTGAGTTCCAGCAATCTACCTGCCTTAGCCTCCCAGAGTGCTGGGATTACAGGCATGAGCCACTGTGTTTGGCCCTACCCTAAGAAATTTAATATTCACTCTGAGTAGATAGTGATAGGTTAAAATAAAGAGTGTAATCCCCAGAAGAGCTACTACAAAACAAAAAAATAATGCAAGAATATATATCTCACAAGGCAATGCAGAAATTTAAGTCAAATAGAAGTAATTTATTAACACAAAAGAAGGCAAGAAAGGAAGAATAAACCCAGGTAAAATGAATTGAAAACAAGTAGCAAAATGGTGGACTTAAACACAATCATATTAATAATTACTTTAAATGTAAATAAACTGTTTCTATTGAAAGGCAGATATATTGTGAGCCTGGATATAAGAAAGAACTATACAATGTCTACAAGAGACACACATTAAACACCAGTAGGTTGAAAGCTAAAAGATGTAAAAAGTTAAAAGTTTGTGTACAAAGTAGACTGTAAGTATGGAAAAACATGGTTAATTCAATATTAGATCAAGAAAAGTTCTAGACAAGATGTATTACTAGCTCCAAAACATGAAATTTCACAATTATAAAATTGTTAATTTATCAGAAAAATATAAGAATTACAATTATATAAGTACCTATGTTAACGCTTTAAATTACAATAAATGAAGACTGGCTGAACTAAGAAAAGAAATACACTCACAAACATATTTAGAAATTTCAACATATCTCTTTCAGCAATTAATAGAACAACTAGACTAAAAATAAGTAAATATAAAGAAGACTTCAACATCATCTTTAATTACTTTAACCTAATTAGAATTTATAGAACATTATCCTTAACAACAGTGCAATGCACAATTCTTCAAGTTCATGGGGAACATTCACCATGCTAGACCATGTAGTATGCCATATGCTAGTCTTAATAATTTCTTTAGAAAATAAATCATAAAAAAGATAAAAAAAAAAAGAAAAAAAGAAAATAAATCATATAGAATATTTTTCCCACTATAAAAACAATTAGAAATCAACAAAAATATATAATATCTTGAAACTTTTCAAACTCTTGGATACTAAAAAACTGACTTCTAAATAACCCACAGATCAAAGAGAAAATAAAAAATATTTTGTAATGAATGATAGTAAAAACAACTCATGTCAAAATTTGTGAGATTAAAAAAAAAATTGTGGGATCCAGTTAAAGCAGTGCTCAGAGGAAAGTTTAAGATGTTTGCATTAGAAGATAAGGAAAGAGTAATAATATTGATACAACTTTATTCTGCTTTACTAATCTAAAAAGTAGAAAAAATGAAGCACAAAGTAAAAATATTACATCATAACATAATACTTTTATATGTATTGTATAATATAAAGGTTAAAGATAATAGGCATATTAGTGAAATGGAAAATAGATAAACAATAGAGAAAATTGATTAAAACTGAAGTCTGATTTATTGACAAGATAAAAAGATTGATAAAGTCTTGTTAGATTGGCTGGGAAAAAAAAAGAAGATACAAATTATCAATAATAAGAATGAAAAGGTCACCACAGATCCTTCATACTGTAAAATAATAAATGGGAATATTATGATAAACTTATGCTAGTAAATTTGACAAGTTATAGGATATGGATAAATAAATATCTTAAAAGGCACAGATGACCAAACTGACATAAGAAGAAATATAAAAATCCAAGTTGCTGGGTGGCACCTGTGGCTCAATGAGTAGGGTGCTGGCTCCATATACTGAGGGTGGCGGGTCCAAACTCGGCCCCACCAAACTGCAACCAAAAAATAGCTGGGCGTTGTGGCAGGCACCTGTAGTCCCAGCTACTTGGGAGGCTGAGGCAAAAGAATTGCCTAAGCCCAAGAGCTGGAGGTTACTGTGAGCTGTGATGTCAGAGCACTCTACCACGGGAAATAAAGTAAGACTCTGTCTCTACAAAAAAAAAAAATCCAAGTTGCCACCTATCTACTAAAGAAATTGGCTTTAAAAGCAAAATCTTCTTACAAAGAAAATAAGCCTAGGTGATTATATGGATGAATTCTTTCAAACAAATAAGGAATAAATAATATCAATGTTTGAAGATAGGTCAACTAAAATTATTTAGTTTGAGGACAAAGAGAAAACAAACAGCAAAGTTGCAGATGTAAATACTACCTTATCAGTAACCATATTAAGTGTAAATAGATTAATTATTCCAATTAAAATAAGAGATTGGCAGAATAGATAAAAAATGATCCAACTACATCCCATCTCTAACACTTTTCACATTCAGACATATAGTTTGAATGTAAAAGGATGGAAAAACATTTATCATGTACACAATAACCAAAAGCAAATGGGAACAGGTATACTAATATCAGACAAAATAGACTTTAAGGTAAAATTATTATCAAAGATAATGAGAGATATTTCATAATGATTAAAATGTTATCCATCAAAAAGACAATAATTATAAACATACATGCACCTAACAGCAAAGCCCAAAATACATGAAGTAAAAAAAAAGATGAAACTGAGGGGATATATAAGCAAATGCAACAATAATCACTGGAGACTTCAATGTTCCACTTTCAATAATGGATAAAACAACTAGAGAAAAGATTAATATGAAGGTAGACTTAAATAACACTATGAACCAGCTAGTCCTAATGGAACTCCAGGCAACACTCTGTAAACAACAGTAGAATACATCTTTTCTCGTGTATATAGAACTCCAGGGCAGACCATATGCTAGGCTGCAAAACCAACCTTAATAAATTTTGAAAATTTGAAATTACATAAAGTGAATTCTGAGCCCGCAATGGAATGAAATTAGAAATCAAAAACAAGGTCATTTGGAAAATTCACAAATATGTAAAATTAAACAATATATGCCTTAACAACAAATGGATTAAAGAATAAATTACAAAGAAAATTAGAAAATACTTTAAAATGAATGAAAATAAATATATAGGCATATCTAATTTTATTGCATTTTCCTTTGTTGTGCTTCACAGATATATTTTTTACAACTTAAAAGTTTGTGGCAGTCTTGTGTTGAGCTAGTCTATTGGCACCATTTATCCAGCAACACATACTGACTTTGTATCTCTATGTCACATTTGGTAATTCTTAAAATATCATAAACATTTTCATTATTATAATATCTATTATGATTGTCTGTGGTCAGTGATCTTTGATGTTACTATTGTCACTGTTTTAGGGCACCACAAACCACACCTATCTGAGATAGCAAACTTAATCAATAAATGTTGTATGAGTTTTGATTGCTCTACTAACCAGCCATGTCACTGTTTCCCTCCCTCTCCTTGCTCTTCTCTATTTCCTGAGACACAACAATATTGAAATTAGGCCAGTTAATAATCCTAAAACTGGGCTCGACACCTATGGCTCAAGTGGCTAAGGCTCCAGCCACATACACCTGAGCTGGCAGGTGCAAATCCAGCCCAGGTGAGCCAAACAATGACGGCTGCAACCAAAAAATAGCTGGGCATTGTGGCAGGTGCCTGTAGTTCCAGCTACTTGGGAGGCAGAGGCAGGAGAATTGCTTGAGCCCAGGAGTTGGAGGTTGCCATGAGCTGTGATGTCACAGAACTCTACCCAGGGCAACAGCTTGAGGGTCTGTCTCAAAAAAAAAAAAAAATCCTAAAATTGCTCTAAGTCTTCAAGTGAAAGGAAGATTTGCATGTCTCTTGCTTTAAATCAAAAGGTAAAAATGTTTAAGCCTAGTGAGAAAGACATGTTGAAAGCCAAAATAGGTTGAAAGCTAAGCCTCTTACGCCAAACAGTTAGCCAAGCTATGAATGCAAAGGAAAAGTTAAAAGAAAATTAAAAGTGCACTCCAGGCTCGGCACCTGTGGCTCAAGTGGCTAAGGCGCTAGCCATATACACCTAAGGTGGTGGGTTCGAATCTAGCCTGGGCCTGCCAAACAACAATGATAGCAGCAACCAAAAAAAAAGTCAGGCATTGTGACAGGCGCCTGTGGGCCCAGCTACGTGGGAGGCAGAGGCAGGAGACTCATTTGAGCCCAGGAGTTGGAGGTTGCTGTGAGCTTCGATGCTACAGCACTCTACCCAGAGGGGATAGCTTGAGGCTCTGTCTAAAAAAAAAAAAAAGTGCACTCCAGCATCCTGGGAGGCTGAAGAGGGTGGATAGTCTGAGCTCAGGTGCTTGAGACCAGCCTGAATAAAAGTGAGACCCCCATCTCTACTAAAAATAGGAAAACCAGCCAGGCATTGTAGTGGGCATCTATAATCCCAGCTACTTGGGAGGCTGTGACAAGGGGATCACTTGAGCCCAAGAGTTTGGGGTTGCTGTGCGCTAAGATATCACGGCACTCTACCTAGGGTATAATGTGAGACTCTGTCAAAAAAAAAAAAAAGTGCTACTCCAGTACAAACATCAATGGTAAAAAAGTGAAATAGACTTATTGCTAATATGAAGACAGTTCTAATGGTCTGATTGGAAGATCAAACCAGCCACAACATCCCATTAAGCCAAAGCCAGAGTAAGACCCTAGCTCTTTTCAAGTCTATGAAGGCTGAGAGAGGTGAGGAGCTACAGAAGAAGAGTTGGAATCTAGCAGAGATGATTCATGAAGTCTAAGAAAAGACGCTATCTCTATAACATAAAAATGCAGGCTGAAGTAGCAAGTGCTGATATAGAAGTTATAGCAAGTTATCTAGAAGACTCAGCTGAGATGATTGATGAAGGTGACTACATTAAACAACAAAATTTCAGTGTAGTTGAAACAACCTCATGTTGGAAGACCATGCTCTCTAGGACTTTCATGGCTAGAGAGATGTCAATGCCTGGCTTTAAAACTTCAAAGGACAGGTTGACTCCCTTGGTAGGGGCTAATGCAGCTGGTGACTTTAAGTTGAAGCCAATGCTCATTTTACCATTGTGAAAATCCTAGTACCCTTAAAAATTATGGTTATATCTACTCTGCCTATGTTCTACAAATAAAACAACAAGGCCTGGATACCAACACATCTGCTTATAGCATGGGTTACTGAATATTTTAAGCATACAGATGAGAACTACTACTCAGGAAAAAAAAAATAAAAGATTTCTTTTGAAATATTACTGCTTATTGACAATGTACCTTGTCACCCAAAGCTCCTTTGGAGATGTACAAGGAGATTAATGCTGTATTCATGATTGTTAACTCAATATGCATTCTGCAGCCCATGGATCAAGGAGTAATTTTTATTTCCAAGCCTTATTATTTAAGAAATGTATTTCTTAGTTGGGCGTGGGTGCTCACATCTGTAATCCTAGCACTTTGGGAAGCTGAGGTCAAGAGTTCAAGACTAGCTAGGTCAAGAGCAAGACTTTGTCTTGACTAAAAATAGAAAAACTAGCTGGGCATTGTGGCAAGTGCCTATAGTCTCAGCTACTTGGGAGGCTGAGGCAAGAGGATCACTCAAGCCCAAGAAGTTGCTGTGAGCTATGATGACACCACGGCACTCTACCCAGGATGACTGAGTGAGGTTCTCTCTCCAAAGGAAAAAAAAAAAAAAGAAAGAAAGAAATTTATTTCTTAAGGCTATAGCTGCCATAGCTAGTGATTCTTCTGATGGATCTGTGCAAAGTGAATCGCAAGTCTTCTGGAAATATTCACCATTTTAGATTCCATTAAGAGCACTTGTGATTCAGGAAAGGAGGTCAAAATATCAACGTTAACAGGAGTTGAGAAGAAGTTGATCCACCCTCATGGATGACTTTGAAGAGTTTAAAACTTGAGCAGAGGAAGTAACTGCAGATTTCATGGAAATAGCCAGAGAAATAAAATTAGAGGTGAGGTCTGATGAAGTGACCAAATTGCTGCAATCTCATGATACAACTTGAATAGATGAAGAGTTGCTTCTCAGAGATAAGCAAGAAAGTGGTTTCTTGAGATGGAATCTATACATACTTCTGGTGAAGATACTGTGAACATTGTTGAAGTGGCCACAGAGGATTTAGAATATTGCATAAACTGTTAATATAACAGTGGTGGCATTTGAGGAGATTTACTCCACCTTTGAAAAAAGTTCTTCTGTGGGTGGCGCCTGTGGCACAAAGGAGTAGTGTGCCGGCCCCATATGCCGGAGGTGGTGGGTTCAAACCCAGCCCTGGCCAAAATCTGCAAAAAATTAAAAACCAAAAAACTTGAAAAAAAGAAAAAAGTTCTTCTGTTTGTAAAATGCTACTATATGGCATCACATGCTATAGAGAAATCTTTTGTGAAGGGAAGAATCAATCTAATCTGCAAATATCATTGTTGTCTAATTTTATTTATTTATTTATTTTATTGAAAGTTGTCTAATTTTAAAAAATTGCTACAGCCACCCCAACCTTCAGCAATGACCATTCTGATTAGTCAGCTGCCATTAACATCAAGATAAGACCTTCAGTTAGCAGAAAGATTATAACTCAATGAAGGCTCAGGTGATTATTAACATTTTCAAGCCACAAAGTATTTTCAAGTAAGGTCTGTACTTTGTTTTTGCATAATGCTATTGCACATTTAACAGACTACAAGAACCACAATTTGGTCATGGGTTGGACAACTAGGCATTAGGGTGTCAGGTAAAGAAGTATCTCGTGAAAGGCATACTCATAAATACCTATGTCCCACTCCCCTTTGTTTTCTATTAGGGCAAGATTGCTAGCTGCTCTGGTACTGGAATTTCAGTTTAGCTGGGGGCTCTCAAGACAGCATGATACAGTGTCAACATATAAAAATCAATTGTGTTTCTGTATAGTTGTAACAAATAGTTGGAAAATGAAATAAAAATATAGTTTCTTTCAAAACAGCATCAAAACCATTAAATACTTTGGGATAAATGTAACAAAAGATAATGTAGAACACTGAATGCTATAAAATGATGTTGAAAGAAATTAAAAAACACCTAAATAAAATTCCTAACATTCAAGTATGGGAAAACTCAACATTGCTAAGATTTTAACTTCCCCAAGTTGATCTATAAATTCAATGCAATCCTTATCAAACTCTCAGCAAGATGTTTTATAGGAATTCACAAATTAAGTTTACAATTTGTATGAAAATACAAATGACATTAAAAAGCTAAATAATGTTTTTTTAAAAAACAAAGGTGACTTATATTACCTTATTTCAGGACTTAGAAAACCACACGTGAAATAATGTTTTTGTGAAGGGATTGACATATAAATTAATAGAACAGAAAGGCTGGCTTGGTGCCCGTAGCACAGTGGTTACAGCACCAGCCATATACACTGAGGGTAGTGGGTTCGATCCTGGCCCGGACCAGCTAAACAACAATGACAACTGCAACAAAAAATAGCTGGGCATTGCGGTGGGCGCATGTAGTCCCAGCTACTTGGGAGACTGAGGCAAGAGAATTGCTAAAGCCCAAGAGTTTGAGGTTGCTGTGAGTTGTGATGCCATGGCACTCTACCCAGGGCAACATAGCAAGATTGTGTCTCAAAAAAAAAAAAAAAGAAAGAAAGAATAGAAAGACCCCAGAAATAGACTCACTCATATATGGCCTATTGATTTGTAACAAACATACCAAGGTAATTCAATGGTGGAAAGGAAGGTTTTTTTCCACAAATGATGTTGAAACAACTGTGTTTATCTGTATGGGGAGAAAAAGGATATTTACTCTTACCTAGAGAGTAATCAAAACAAACCATATAGACTTAAATGTAAGAGTTGAAAGTATACGAATTCTAGAAGACAATATAGGAGGCTTTGCAGTAGGCAAAGCTTTCCCAAAACAAAAAAAGAAAATATAAACCATAAAAGAGTGCTAAAGTGAACCTTGGAAAATGTAAAAAGCTTTATTCTTTGCAAGCCAAAAAGGTAAACCACTGAGTAGGAAAAATATTTACAAAACACATGTCAGAAAAATGACTTGTATCCAGAATATAGAAATAACTCTTATAACTCAATGATAAGAGGAAATTTTAATATAAAATGAGCAAAATGTCTGAACAGACACTTCACAAAAAAATGTACATATATATGCCCACTGGCCCAAAAACACATGGAAAAATGTCCAACATCTTTAGTTATCAGGAAGATGTAAATTAAAATGACAGTGAGGTATTACTACACATCCAGCAAAAAGGCTAAAATTAAAATCACAATACTGAATAGTGGAGAGAATGCAAGAGTACCTGAGATTCTCCTGCAGTACTGGTGACAAGATAGACTTGTATAAATTTTTGGCAGTTCAACACTTTTTTTTAAACATTCACCTTACCTACCTCTTATCTGTTCCATTCCTAAGTACTTATCCAGACAAAGAGAAATATATGGTCACATTAATACTTCTATGTGAATGTTCATAGCAGCTTTATGAATTGTGGATACAAATAGGAAGGGACGGGTGGCACCTGTGGCTCAAAGGAGTAGGGCGCTGGCCCCATATGCCAGAGGTGGCGGGTTCAAATCCAGCCCCAGCCAAAAACTGCAAAAAAAATGGAAGGGACCCAAATATGCCTCAACTTTGGAATGCATAAACAAACTTTGGCGTATCCCCGCAATACCACGCATACTGCTCAGCAATAAGAGGGAATGAATTATTGATAGACACCTGTAACACTATGAGTGAATCGGCAAAACAGTATGCTGCGTGAAGGAAGCCATACCCAAGAGTACATACATTGCATTATTATGTTTTTATCTATTTGAAATTCACACACTAATCTTTATAAACAGAAGTCAGATCAAGTGGTCACCTGGGTTTGGGGCGGAGGTGGTAATGGACCATAAAAGAGTCTGAGGGAAATGTTTTGGTCGTGGAAATATTTTGTTATCTTAATCAGAGTTGTAGTTGCACAGGTGCATATATTTGTGAGGACTCGTGGAACTACACATTTAAAATCAGTACAGTTAATGTGCAGTATACCTCAACAAAGTTGTTTTAAAATGAAAAAATACTATTGGAAATAACTATTTGTATCTGACCATCTGATAATAAGCTTATAAATAGGGTAGTTGCTTTTGTGTGTCCAACATCCCTTCACTCTTCTTTTAATAATAATATCCTTGTTTTTTTTGGGGGGGGGGCAATTGCCCTCCCATATCACTTCAAACTTTGTCATTTTAATGAGACAGAGTCCATATTCCAGAATATAGATTTAAGAAACCTAATCCTGTGGGCCTGGTAAATCAGAGTCAAGGTGATTAGGTAGGCACATATATGTGACCTGAGGATGTGATAACTACCAAAATTGTGCCGGAGCTATTGGGAACAAGAAATTCTTTTTCTCCTAGTAGACTGTGAAAATACATCTGAGTAACTGGGAGAAACCGAGTCCTGATAATATTTTCTGAAGCCCTGAATCCAGCTATGCTTAAAGTAAGAGACTCCCTACAATGTACTCTAGTTACATGAGCTAATCAATTCCTTCATTTTATTAATTTTTTTTCAAGTAGAATTTTACTCTGTCACCCCTGGGTAGAGTGCTATGGCATCATAGCTCACAGCCATTTCAAGCTCCTGGATTGGAGCAATCCTCTTGCCTCGGTTTCCTGAGTAGCTGGGACTACAGGCATCCACCACAATGCCTGGCTAGTTTTTGCATTTTTGGTAGAGACAGATTCTCATTCTTGCTCAGCTGGTCTTGAACTCCTGAGCTCAGGCAATCCACCCACCTCAGCCTCTCAGAGTGCTAGGATTATATGAGTGAGTCACCACACCCAGTTAATTCATATTTCTTGTTACTTACTTCCTGGATACAAAGAGTTGCCTTTCTCAGAGATAAATATATCATGAAGCTAGTAAAGCTTGTGTTTCAAGGCCCTTCATTTGCAGAAGTGCCTTCCAAGACTTGTGTGTTCACCTGACAATGTGTTCACATGGTCAGATGTTTTTGTAAAATTTGCAATCTTGGTGTATTTAACTTCATTTTGTTCAGATTCCTTTACATTTTCTATGTTGTTTTGTATTTATAATTTTGTATTCTTTTCTTTTTTTTTTGAGACAGAGTCTCACTCGGTTGCCCCACGTAAGAGTGCCATGGTGTCATCACAGCTCATAGCAACCTTGAACTCCTGGGCTCAAGCAGTTCTCCTGCCTCAGCCTTCCAAGTAGCTGAGACTACAAGTGCCTGCCACAACACCCAACTAATTTGTCTATTTTTAGCAGAGCTAGAGTTTCACTCTTGTTCAGACTGGTTTTGAACTCTTGAGCTCAAGACATCCTCCTGCCTCGGCCTCCCAGAGTGCTAGGTTTAAGGGCACTTAATCCTAGCACTCTGGGAGGAGCCACTGTGCCCAGCCAATTTTATGTTCTTTTATTTAAACAGAGTCTTCAAAATCTCAGGCCAATAAAATTTGGATCCACCCCTGGTCTTCCTTTAAAGTTATCAAACACTGGCAAATTCACTTTGCTTTGTTTGTGTCTACTAAGTGACAATGTGGTGTGTGTGTGTATATGTGTGTTTCCCTCCAACTAAATGTTAAGTGCTTTTCTGATTTTAAGTCTCTAACATTCAGAGTGGTGCCTCCATATTCCCAGGTATCATCATGCTCCCAGAAAATATTTCATACATCTCGGACCCTTCTCAGGGTTCATGTCCTCTCTTTATGGCTGCATGGTAAAACCCTTACTCTTCCTTACCCGTTTGCCAGTTTTGACTTAAATATTTGCTTTCCACCCACCTCTTCCCAATTCCACATTCCCTTCTTTTAAAATTATCTTCAACAGAAGTAGCTCACATAACTAAAACCAAATTTTTGTGGCTATAGAAAAGTTATACCAAAGTAAATTCTTCCATGGTAGAATTTCACTTAAGGGAAGTCTGTGGTCAGTGAAGATTGATATTACATGCAGAACAATACAAGATATTTTCTAAACAGCCCTAGTTTTATCTATTTTGTTCTTTAAAATAAAGGGGAATTACATTATTTTTATGCTTTTGTAAGACTTTTCACATAAATACAATCATGAATTGGAGAACAATTTTTATTACACTATATGGGCTTAATTTATAGTGGAAAATAGGATATCTTAATGTCACCTTTTTGTAGGTAAGTAATGTTCCACATAAATAATCTGTTTAATAGACACAGGCACACACTTTCAAATTGTCAATTAGTAGGCGTGTTATCCACAAGAAAGCAAAATAAATTTGCAAGCATCTGATAAATATAGTTTTTACCATATGCCAGGAGCTGAGTTATTTCTTATAAGTGAAGCTTATTCCTTTGAAAGCCACAAGCTTAAACTTACAGGAAGAAATACTTCTAAAATATATGGCATAGTTATATTTCTTCTTAAATAAAAGCTACTGAACATAATTTAACTTTCTGGTTAATCAAGTTCATTGAATTGAATACCAGCTACTGCATTAACCTATACATGATACTGTGTGTTGCTTTCAGAGTCAGTTCATGTATTTCAGACCCTCGCTCTATGATATGCTATGGTTTCCTGAGTTCCTTTCTTTTCTCTCTATCTCTCCTGTCTTAGTACCATCCACCCCTGTCAACTGTAATTTTATTTTGTGGTCAGCAAATTCTACTTCTAACAATATCACCTTCACATACACTTCTAATTTAGTACTTCTAAACTTTATGGACTAAAAAATCAGAATATCACTTTCATTTGAATTCTGTGCAAAATGAGAGTAAACAGCTCTAAGGAACTAAGAAGGGGCCCTCTGACTACAACAATGTATATTCTTTTTTTTTTTTGAGATAATGTCTCACTTTGTCGCCCTCAGTAGAGTGCTGTGGCATCACAGCTCACAGCAACCTCAAACTCTTAGGCTTAAGCAGTTCTCTTGACTCAGCCTCTGGAGTAGCTGGGACTACAGGTGCCCACCATAACGCCCTGCTATTTTTAAAGATGAGGTCTTGCTCTGGCTCAGGCTGGTCTCGAACTCATGAGCTCAGGCAATCCACCCACCTTGGTTTCCCACAATGCTAGGATTATAGGCGTGAGCTACCACGCCCAGCCTGCAATGTATATTCTTTTAAGAACTTCACCGCATATAATTAGGCTTCATAGAAAATATTTTAGTTTCCTCCTGATTTTCTTGTATATTTTAGAATACTACAGTTGCCAAATAATAATCCTTTAGTTAAGAAATATATTCTTGAATTTAAAAGTCTTCTATCTGTTAAGTAGTTTACATACCAATGTAGTCATATATGTTGTTCTTACTCATAGTACCTGAGTAAGGCTATAAATCATCTCACATAAACCTTGGAGACAGAGAAAATATAATTGACCTCAAATGCTAAGGCTTTATTAAAATGATATGTGACTAAATATGTGTGGACAAAGCCCACTGTTTTGTCTGTGAGTGCTAAGAGTTTGGGAAGATTCAAATGTCTAATGCAGGTGAACCAGGTACAATATCATGAAGGTAGGACTAAAACTGGGATTCAGTAGTTGAACTGAACCTTAATTTTATTATCTTGTAGCTAAGAATAGTAATTCTCAACCTCTTTTTGTCTCAAGATTTTCTGTACTTTCATGAGTAACAATAGTTTACTAGAGACTCTATTGGAGAAAAACGTATCTTTTCCATGTCGGAACACTTTTTGTGGTGACTCATCCAAAGTTGTTTAAATAATGAAGATAATTTATAATCCCATGTAGCTGAAAATTCCAAACTAGCTTTAGGTAAGGCCTTTATGTTCCAGTGCCATCAAGTTCCAGAAACTCAATGTAGCTTGTCATCATAAGACTTCCTGTTTTCATAGTCCCAGGATGTCTGTTAGCAGCACCCCAGCATACATGTTTCCTTTTTCATATACAGCAGGGAAAAAAAAAGTGAATATCTTTGCCTTAGCATTTCCAACGAGATTCGCTAAGTGCATTGGCTCTCTCACATTCCCCCTTGAACCAATCCATGTGGGTAGGGGGAAGGAATGAGCTTATTGGCTTCACATGTAGCTTTCTTTTCTAAATGTATTAAACTCAAATGCCTGAATAGGTCAGGAATGGTATATTAATGAAGAAAATGGGCCTGATGGGTGGTCTAATATATTGAAGAGTCCATGTCCCAGAGAAAGGGCTCAGCTCCTATTCCATCGCAGGTAACTGATGCCATAAAAATGGGAACCAGTATTGGTAAGTATTCTGACTTTTTAAGAGCAGTTGGAAATCCAGATTGTTATGTGAACTTTTATAATTATGTGATTCTAAACTTTATATTGTAATATATCACAGGCTCACAAAAAGCATGTGTGGGCTAAATCCAGACTATCAGGATGCAACTTGTGTCCTAAAGAACAGAATGCAATGATCTACTGTTGCAAGGATTCTGGTCCAATGGATGATTGTCTTTCTCATTGTTCATTAATCAATTGGCTTTTGGTTTTCTATTTTAGTCTCTGTGAGCTTGCTTAATGGAACTCTTTCCCTGAGGGACAGAGCCTATCTTAGTGTACCAACTAAATCAAATTTCTAAGCCTACAAGCATGAGAATTAAACTCAGGAAGTAATGACATCACTAAAGCTATCTCAGTCTTTCAGGGATCATGAAAGGCAGCCCAAAAGCCCTCCTTGAATCATTGTGAGTCACTTGCACCTTTCCATTCAGGTTGTAACACCTTTCCTTAAAACAACCAAGCAGACTGTACTATAAGAGACCCCAAACACATTTCCTCTTAAGCAATGTGTTATTTTTCATATAGTATGATTTAATTCACAAAATGTGGATGTACTGTCAACTTCTAAAAAAGACACCAATTACATAAAGTATGCCTCTATATTTAATTCTTTGCCCTAAGGAGACATGAAAATGTGTTATTTGGGAATATACTGTTTGCAAGTGTCAGAAGTCCAATGCAAACTAACCTAAGCAAAAAACATAAATGTAATGGCAAATATAGCCGTGAAGTCAGAGGGGGTTTCAGTAGCTCTAGACACAGCTAGATTCAGGAGCTCCTATTCTCCCTCTATCTGTCACTTTTGCATGCTTTCATTCTCATAGAGCACCCCTCCACAGCGGCAGCAGAGTGAAAAAATGACCATGGGCACCCCAAGAGTCATCTGCAGCAATTTTAGCAGAAATACCTTGGCTAGCCTGACTTGAATCACGTGCACATCCCTGTACCAAACTATGGGGCCACGGAGATGGCCAGACTTGGATCATAAGACCACTCCTGTCTCATAAGACCATCCCTATGTCCAGGGCAGGATTAAAATCATAGAAACTATGTTTCCCCATGGGAAAGAAAGTTTCTACTCCCAAGAGAAAGGCACAAAAGTTTCGGGCAGACTAAAGCAACATAGGTCTACTATAGGAATTCACAGCCTTTGGAATTAATCCTTTGCTTTATCTACTTCAAATAGGAACACTATTCTGCTGATGAAGAGGACATTCAAATAAATTCTATATTAAACTCAATTAAAACACAATGAAAGAGAATCTTCTATGCTAATGTGAAATTCCTTGGAAAGTACAGTGCTACTTTATTATATAAAACGTAAAGATGGAAGAGACCCAGCAATGATGCAGGCTATCCATCAAGTGGTATATTTTAAGCCCTTACTTTGCAATTCTGCTTCTCAGTCCAGTCTAGCTGGAGTCTCAAATTGCGCTACTTATGCTTCATTTCTTAACTTAATAATAATTCTCTCAGTCAGGAGACTTGGACTGATTGAACATCATTCTAAGCTCATGTGAGTCTGCAGCAAAGTAAGCTTTCAAGAAACCATAAAAGAGACCGGGTGCAATGGCTCATGGCTATAATCCTAGCCCTATGGGAGGCCAAGACTGGATTGGCCAAGGTGGATCCAAGGTGGATTGCTTGAGTTTGAGACCAGCCCAGAGCAAGACCCAGTCTCTACTGTAAATAGAAAAAGTAGCCCAGCATTGTGGTGGGCACTTGTAGTCCCAGGCACCAGAGAGGCTGAAGCAAGAGGATTGTTCAAGCCTAAGAGTTTGAGGTTGCTGTGAGCTATGACACTATCACATTTTACCCAGGGTGCCTGAGTGAGACTCTGTCTCAAAAAAAAAAAAAAAAAAAAAAAAAAGAACTCACAAAAGGACTGGGAGGGAAAATACAGGTAGTACATGTGCATTCTTATATACATCTGAATACAATTTTGAGCATTTAAAGTTACAGATTGTTGTGCTGTGATGACAGGCCTTCAGAAAGTGCGTTCTGTCAGCCACTCAGAGGCTAATGTGTCTGAATTGGCAGGGAGTAGAAGGGGCTAGTAAGGAGCATTGCTACCACACCTGGCATTCTCAGGCATCACTGACCAGTTTGGGATTTAGGGGCAGCACTTTAGAGTCATTAACGTGGTAAAATGAGAGCTAGTGATGGTATTCGTCTTCCAAAACGCTTAGCACCTGCCTGCCCTAGTGTCCAAAATTCTAACTTTGGAATTCATGCATTTGATTTATGCATTTTTCCTTCTCCACAGTCCTTCCTGAAGGCAATGACTATCCTCACTCCAGAGATAACATACTAAGTCATTCTGTATATAAATGGTGTCTATTTGATTTCTTTTCCCTCTTACAGAAGAAACATTTATGTATATATTCAGACATGTCTTAGAACCTGAAGCTGGGGGTGAATGCAAAAAGGGTGCCAAAGAAGGCGATGCCTGTCGCTCAAAGGAGTAGGGCATTGGTCCCAAAGGAGTAGGCCACTGGCCTCAAACCCGGCCCCGGCCAAAAACTGCAAAAAAAAAAAAGTCATTTAAAAAAAAAAAAAGGAGGGGGTGCCAAAGACAAATTCTAAAAGGAGACTGTTTGCCAGAGTCTGGCCCTGATCAGTTTCTCAGCCCCTAAAGTGGAAGAAGTCTCTTAAGCTCCACTATAGACTCTTCTAAGATGCCCCTGATGTGTTAGAGCAGCGGTTCTCAACCTGTGGGTCGCGACCCCTTTGGGTGTGGAACGACCCTTTCACAGGGGTCGCCTAAGACCATCACCATCCTGCATATCAGATATTTACATTACGATTCATAACAGTAGCAAAATTACAGTTACAAAGTAGCAAGGAAAATAATTTTATGGTTGGGGGTCGCCACAACATGAGGAACTGTATTAAAGGGTCGCAGCATTAGGAAGGTTCCGAACCACTGTCTTAGAGCTACTAGACCTACAGGCTTTGCCCTATGGGAGTAGAGGCTGTAACTCTGGAAGGAGTGTAGAGGCAAAATAGCCTCAGGGCTTAGGAGTTAGGAGCAGTGTAGTCCAAGAGATAGACCCTAGAGCAATGCTCAAGGCTTTTCTATTTCTGGGGAAGATCAGTAGAGCATAACCCTTAAGGGAGAAGTTGGATACAATAGCCATGGTGGGGATGCTTAGGTTGAGTTACACGAATGAGAATTTAGTCAATTACATTCTTTTAATGTCAAATTATTCAACCTTGTTATTGCCTGAAAAAATCCTCCACCTCTTTTTAAAATACTACAGTGATACCTCGGAATTCAAACTTAATCCATTCCAGAACCCCATTTGATTTTCAAATTGTTTGAGTTCCAAGACAATTTTTCCCCTTTAAAATAATAGAAACTGGATTAATGTGTTCCTGGCTCCCACAAACTCGAATTTTCAATATGATTTTAACAATAAAAACACTGGATTTTAAGGTAAAATATATTTGAATAAAAATGTAAATTAATGCAATTGAAAACATAAAAACCTAAAAATATAAAGGCCTTTTTCATCACAATTGAAACCTTGGTTAGAAGAACTTCTTTACAAACGTTTTAGCTGCTTTTGAATAAGAACTAGCAGCCTCTCCAGGTATAACAACACTACGGATCTCAGTCCTTTCCTTCCAGTTCTCTAACCACCTCCTACTGGCTTTAAGCCCCTCCTTTGGAGCCCTAGTATCAGGCAAGCCTTTCACTAAATCATCCTGGAG
>CAUYQV010120724.1:0-18673 GCA_963574575.1 Galagoides demidoff
AATGGCCGGGCGTTGTGGCAGACGCCTGTGGTCCCAGCTACTTGGGAGGCGGAGGCAGGAGACTCGCCTGAGCCCAGGAGTTGGAGGTTGCTATGAGCTGTGATGCCATGGCACTCTACCCAGGGGGATAGCTTGAGGCTCCATCTCAAAAAAAAAAAAAAAAAGAAAGAGTGGATGATAAGGATTTGTAATAATCATTAGATGTATCTGGTAGGACTTCAACATTTCGAAGAGTGAGATTCAAGGACGCTCTAGTGACTGACAATGTCCCTTTAATAAATATCTAAAGAAAGCACATGCTATGAATATTTTATTATATTCTAATGGATCAAGTTTTCTTTAGAGCCATGATCTCACCCACCCTACCCCAAAATGTATTTTAGTGTAAACATCTTACATAATAAACTCCTGCCCCAGTCACTGTTGCTCCTATAATTAAGAAGTATACTAGGCTGCTGCCATCTTTCTCAGAAGCACCTGCAGTCGCTAGTGATCTAGAAGGGGATCCTAGGTGATGACATTGCACAACTGTAGGTAAAGATAAGGCCAAGGAGGAAACAAAAGGAAACAGAAAGCGCACTAAGTATTAATGAAGAAACATTCAATACAAAGGCAGGGAAGCAGATTTGGTCATCCTGTGCTAAAAAAAAAAAGGGAAAAAGAAAAATAATGCTGCTTCAGAATTGGAGGAGATATATATTTCCTCAAAGCATCTTATCAGACAGTAGGAAAGTAGGAAGTCACCTATTTCCTACTTTGATTTGACTCACAGCTGGCAAGAACTGTCTATTTCTCTTGTGTATTTGGGAGTCTGGTCAGGGTATAAAGATATAGGTAGTCTCAAATAATTTTCACATTCTTCTTTAAATCTAGTGTCCAGGGCTCAAGTGGCTAAGGCGCCAGCCGCATACACCTAAGGTGGTGGGTTCGAATCCAGGCCGAGCCGGCCAAACAACAATGATGGCTGCAACCAAAAAATAGCCGGGCATTGTGGTGGGCACCTGTGGTCCCAGCTACTTGGGAGGCTGAGGCAGGAGACTCGCTTGAGCCCAGGAGTTGGAGGTTGCTGTGAGCTGTGATGCCACAGCACTCTACCCAGGGCGACAGCTTGAAGCTTTGTCTCAAAAAAAAAAATCTAATGTCCAAGGAACAAAGGTAATTCACTGTCTACTAATGTAAAAAGAACTAAAATTGTCATAGCTTCTAACCATTTGCTTTTAGTAAATTAAAAAAAAACAGTTTTCTTCAATCAAGGGTGTTAATAGGTGTTATCTAAAGTTGGTTCCTTATAGGATCCAACTTTAGACTGATCTGCTTAGTCAAAGTAAACCTGCCAAATCAAAAAAAGAAAAGAAAAAAAAATCTACAGAATTAATTCCTCTGTGACCTGCTAAGCTACTCAGAGTTAATTTAAGAAGATATAATTGTGCTACTACTATGTAGCAGTTAAACACCATATTTCTCACCTCATACAAACTCCATTCTAAAATCGGAGATTCTAGGCCTGCTTCTATAATTTAGTCTTTGGGTGAAATTCAGAGATAGTTTTCCTGTTATGAATGCTTAATATTTTTGATTGAAGGCTGTTGTTTTTAAATGTCAATCTCAAGCTGAGGAAAAATAAAATATTTGACAAACAAGTCAAAATAAAATATTGTGCTAAGGAGCTGCAATGAACTTTGACTTTATTCACAGGTTAGTGTGTTACACGTAAGAGAACAGGGACAGTTTTGTGGGTTAGTCAAGTCTAAGAAAATGTACTGGCATTCAAGTAAAAAGGCAACTGAAACGAGCAGAGACCAGTCAACATGATATTAAATTTCAGTCATTCCCAAATTGGCTCCATTAGGATATTAGACAGTAGGCAGTTTAAAGAAGGCTTTTTGGAATTTTTTTCCAGAAGGAGAAAGGAGAATTAGTTGTAAAAGTTTTAAAGAAGAGGAATACTGAGTCTGTTAATGGAAACATTGTTCGGCAGCTTCTTCAAACAAGCTGCTTTTCTACTTACGTATGCACCAGCTCCTATCGTTGACAAGCCCACAAGAAGGACTAACATAGAATTATCGATTCTGCCCCCTGATGCACCAGAGCTAGCCATTTGTCTTGTCATCTGGAGTTCTGGAGGAACATGCCATCGCTGGAACAAGTTGCCTAAGGAACATAATTTATTATTAAGACACACACAGAAATAAAATAGTTAATACATGTTTATGATTAAATGTCAATGCATTGAACAAGTAAAGACTTATTGTTTTATGGGCTGTGGGTGTTCACTGTTAAATGACTAAGAAAAATATTATCAAAACTGTATACATAAATACTACAGATATCTGAATGAACACTCTTAAGTTGCTAGAGTTAATGAGGAAGTTTATAGTTTCTAGAAAAGATGATGAAGAATGTATAAGTCCAATTAATCAAATACATCCCTTCGTGTCTTCACCATAACTGAAGTAAACAGACATTATAACAACCACTTAAGGAATAGTCTAAATAGCTCGAACCTTGCACAAAATGAAGCCCTACAATGCAATCTAACCATTGCATGAAACATAATGCGTTCTAGAAGACAAAAATTGCTAAATCTCAGGAGAAAATCAGAAAAAAAAATTAAAAATGAATTTATCTCCCCCAAAGAATTAAGGAATTATGAAATATTTTTTAGAATGACAAAATTTTAAATGTCTACCAACTACTTGGCTCTTACTCCTCCAAATTAATAAAACATATTTTACATAAAACTATTGTAGAGCTATGTAATGATCTCACAATCACAGTAACACTCATACATAGAAACATAAGAGTTTCATAGGTTCTTTTCTCCAGGAGGGCACTGGCATTTTCAGGTGAAGAAGATCTCAACACCTTCTCTGCTTGTAATTATTCCTGTTTGTGGACTATCAACCTATATCAGCAAATTTTTTTCTGCAAAGGACTAGATAGTAAATATTTTCAGCTTTGTGAGCCTCTCTGCTGCAACTACTCAAAGTTATACTGATGCTACATACAAGCAGCCATAGACAATACATAAATGAATGGCTGTAGCAATAAAACTTTATACACACTGAAATTTGACTTTTGTATCATTTTCATGTGTCACAAAATCGTCTGTTTTTTCACCACCCATTTAAAAATGTAAAAACTACTCTTAGCTCATGGGGCATACAAAAGCAGCAGGAGGCGGCTAACCAAATTTAACCTGTGGCTAGAGTTTGCAGACCCTCAAGAGTACATCAGAATCCCTGGAGGATTTATGAATACATAGCTGGCCAGGCCCCAGCCCCAAAGGTTCTGAAGCAATACATCTGGGATGGGGCTCAAGAATTTGCATTTCTAACAAGTTCCTAGGTGATGCTGCTGCTGCTGCTGTTAGAGTGGTGGACCATACTTTGAGAGCCATCTGTCTAGAGGCTGATTCTTATGTTCCTGCCCTGATTAGGCTTCAAAAGGCAAATAGAATGGGCATTGGTAGTAACATCCCATCTATACTTGCAGAGATTAGAAATAGACAGAGTTCCCCCCACGTTGCTTTCCCAATGTCAGGGTATAGAGGGGCAAAAACAAGCCCAATGCAGGTCTGCTGTCTCTTATTTGGAATTCTTAGGATCATGTGTGTTTCAGAACTCAGAATTGTTTGGTGTTAAATATACAGTGCATATATTATGCAGTGACACCAAGCACAGTAAAGGTCAGCAATCCGTAGTCAAACACATTAACTTTTTTTTTTTTTTTGAGACAGTTTTATTGTTGCCCTTGGTAGAGTGCTGTGGCGTCTTAGTTCACCACACCCTCAAATTCTTGGGTTCAAGTGATCCTCTTGCCTCAGCCTCTCAAGTAGGTGGAACTACAGGTGCCTGCCACAATACCTGGCTAGTTTTTAGCGACGGGAGTCTCGCTCTGACTCAGGCTGGTCTCAAACCTGTGAGCTCAGGAAATCCACCAGCCTTGGCCTCCCAAGTGCTGGGATTATAGGCGTGAGCCACCACACTGGCTCACATTAACATTTCTATAACCAATCCCACTAAGTGAGATTTTTAAAAAGATGGTAAGTAGGCCAGGCATGGTGACTCACACCTGTAATCCTAGCACTCTGGGAGGCCAAGGTGGGTAGATTGCTTGAGCTCATGAGTTTGAGACCAGCCTGAGCAAAACCAAGACCCCATCTCTACTAAAAATAGGAAGTCTGAGGCAAGAGGATTGCTTAAGCCCAAGAGTCTGAGGTTGCTGTGAGCTATGATGCCATGGCACTCTACCCAGGGTAAGAGCTTGAGACTATGTCTCAAAAAAAAATAGCTTCTTTTAGTTCAAGTTAGGTTTTACTGGCAAATTACAAAAATCCAATGGTCCTATTTTGATTTCTAGATTATAGATAAGAGACTTTGGGGCCAGGCACAGGGTAATCCTAGCACTCAGGGAGGCAGAGGCAGGAAGATTGCTTGAGGCCAGGAGTATGAGACCAGTCTAAGCAAGAGGGAGACCCTGTATCTAAAATAAATAGGAAAATTAACCAGGGATTGTGGCAGGAACCTGTAGTCCCAGCTACTCTGGAGCCTGAGGCAGGATGATCATGTGAGCCCAGGAGTTTGAGGTTACAGTGAACTATGATAAGGCCACTGCACTCTAGCCTAGGTGACAGAGGAACGCCCTGTCTTAAAAAAAAAAAGTAAATTGATTTTTTAAACTGATAAGAATAGATACTATACTTGATCTGAGCCAAAAGGCTGAGAAGCAATTAGTAAATTGAAATTTAAAAAGTAAATTGGTTAATATTCAAGCTACTGCTTGAAAAGAATTATAATAAAATATTATCATTAACAACTTTTTACCTATCTACAAAGTGACTTTACTTTTGTAAGAACTACTAAATATTATACCTTTACATTCCATTCCCCCCATTTTCTTTTACTCATAAAATTACTCCCACAGCTTCCAAATTTTACATCGTGACTGAAACATGCCTTTTCATTTGTCTTACAAATGTGGGAAAAGTCAACTTACTCCTTGACTTCTCACCATTGAACCTGTTTACCTGTTTTAGGTTTTCTGCAGTCAGATTGCACATACACTGTGGTTTCCTCCTCACACTTACAATTCAATTCTGAATAAGCTAATTTGTTCTCTGCAAAAGTGCCTGACACAGAGTAGGCATTTGTTCAATAAATATTTGTTCAGTTAGTGAATAAAAGAAGGGAACAGAGGGTGCGTCTGTGGCTCAAAGGAGTAGGGCACGGGTCTCATATACTGGAGATGATAGGTTCAAACCCAGCCCCAGGCAAAAACTGCCAAAAAAAAAAAAAAGGAACAGAAATTCTTCCTAAGTCTATTAATATTGACTGAATATTTTATGTTATTTTTTTTTAGTGACAGGGTTTTGCTGTTACCCAGGCTGGCCTTGAACAGCTGGGCTCAATCTCAGCCTCCTGAGTAGCTGGGGCGACAGGCAGGCACCACTGCACCCAGCTGACTGAAGATTTTAAGGAATTCTTTACAAAGAAGTTTAAACCAGATCCCATTTATTTCAGGTTGCTTAATAATAAGTTAGCAATAATAAGTTAGCAACACCACAGACTACCATTAGAATAGTACCTAAACCAGCCAGTTCATTTCTGTAGTTTTCATAATCTCCTGTTGTTCCATACCCCCAGAAGACCTTTTCCAGAAACACATCCTCATAATTGAGGCATCTAGGAATCCCAAATGGTTAAGAGGTCTATATCTTCTTGAGATTTGTTACCTGAATGTCAAACTGATTTTTTTCCACCATGGATAAAACAGAGGACAAGACAAGCCTAGAGTGTCTGTTTGTTGTGGTTAAATCATTTTTATAAGGACTCCAACTACTATATTTAACTTTATCAGCCTTTTTTGGTATCGACCCATGCTGGAGAATCAAAGTAGTAATAACTATAGTACAGTGTGAACCACTCTGATGAAAGGTGCAAAAGGTGGCTCAGCACCTGTAGCACGGTGGCTACATACTCTGGAGCTGGCAGGTTTGAACCCAATCAGGGCCTGCTAAACAACAATGACAACTACAACAAAAAAATAGCCAGGTGTTGTGGGCGGCACCTGTAGTCCCAGTTATTCAGGAGGCTGAGGCAAGAGAATCACTTAAGGCTCGGCGCCTGTGGCTCAATCGGCTAAGGCGCCAGCCACGTACACCTAAGGTGGCGGGTTGGAATCCCCAGCCCGGGCCCGCCAAACAACAATGATGGCTGCAACCAAAAAATGGCCGGGTGTTGTGGCCGGCACCTGTGGTCCCAGCTACTTGGGAGGCGGAGGTAGGTGACTCGCTTGAGCCCAGGAGTCGGAGGTTGCTATGAACTGTGATGCCATGGCACTCTACCCAGGGGGATAGCTTGAGGCTCCGTCTCAAAAAAAAAAAAAAGAGAGAATCACTTAAGCCTAAGAGTTTGAGGTTGCTGTGATGCCAAGGCACCCTACTGAGGGTACCATAGTGAGACTCTGTCTCAAAAAAGAAAAGAAAAAGAAAGGCACAAAAGGAAAAATAATTTAGATAACAGAAAAGTAAATCTAACTCTGTTCTGCAAAGTTAACTCCTTCACAGTGCTGAACTAGGGTTCAGTCACTGAGAATTTACCATGTGCTAGACTGGATAAGATGCTGAGGACACAAAAACAAATAGGACATAATCCATGTCCTTGGGTAGTGTATAGTTTAGGAGGGGAGAATGACGGCCACTATTCTGAATATGAGAAAATGGGCTTAATACAAGTTATAAGACACTCAGGTTGCTCAGCTTGGTTTTTTAATATTTAGGTCAGTGAAACAGAAGGAAAAGAGTCATTACTCATTCAGAACCGTATTTACAAAAGTTGCCTGATCATATGAATCACATCAAGGGGCTTGTTAAAATAGATTCCAGATTCTTATTCCTTCTTATTTTCTCCTACACTCTTATTCTCACTCCCAGGACTCTCTTAGAGATCCTAGAGTAGGTTTGGAGTTGGTCTTTTACTCGATTCATATGACCAAGCAACTTTTGGAAATATAAGCTAGAAAAAAGTTAAGACACGTAGAAACTCCTTTAAAAAATTAGAAAATGGGTTCAGCACCCATAGCACCATGGTTATGGCACCAGCCACACACACTGAGGTTGGTGGGTTCCAACCCAGCCAGGACCAGCTAAACAATGACAACTACAACAACAAAAATAAAATAGCCAGTGTTATGGTGGGCGCCTGTAGTCCCAACTACTTGGGAAGCTGAGCCAAGAGAATTTCTTAAGACGGAGAGTTTGAGGTTGCTGTGAGCTATGATGCCACTGCACTCTACAGAGGGTGACATAGCGAGACTCTTTCTCAAAAAGAAAAAAGTTAGAAAATGTTTTAAAAACTTAATTAACAGGTTACAGAAAAGGTGGACTTCCCAAAGATTTTCTTCTGGAAAGCCTTGTCTCAACAGAAAGAGTGGGGTTAACACTCATCTTCTATGCTTCAAAGAAAAAGTGTCTTTGGCAGTGTTCAGAAAGCTAGGATCCTTGCCCACAAAGAGCTCCATTTCCTTTCTAAAGAGGTGAGGATTCCAGAGAAAAATGTTCAGACATTTGAACCTTAGTTCAGGGAGTCAGTGACCAGTTTGATCACATGGGCGGCACAATGTTTGGTAAATAAAACATTACAAAACAGAAAATATCTATGGTCTAACCCATTTGCTCCTCAGTGCTGAATGCAGACATAGAATGGTGACTATTAGTTACCCTCAATCGTATGCAACAGGAGGTAGAGTATCCAAATATGTACACAGTACCTATTACTGTTTTTAAGGCAAAATGCAACATATAATGGATGTGGGCCTAACAATGGTGATAGATACGGACAGACAGATGCAAGGCAGGTTTAAAGTTTAAAGGTAAGGAGAAGCAGGAAATGGTATATAAACAAACATGGCCACTTCTCCATTTGTGCAAAAACATATGATAGATGCTACTATGAGAAAAAGAAATCAGATTAAAAGCAATTAGAAATCAAGCCACAAAACAAAATTAATTCCTAAAAAGAGAGCATCATAATTTCTTTTTGAAATTATAATCCTACCGATATCCATTTTTTTTTTTGTTTTTTGAGACAAAGTCTCACTTTGTAGCCCTTGATAGAGCACTGGGGCATCACAGCAACCTCAAACTCTTGGGTTCAAGCGATTCTCTTATCTCAGCCTCCCAAGTAGCTGGGACTACAGGCACCCGCCCCAAGGCCCGGCTATTTTTAGAGACAGGGTATCAGCCCAGGCTTGTCTCGAACCTGTGAGCTCAAGCAATCCACCCGCCTCAGTCTCCCAGAGTGATAGGATTATAGGCGTGAGCCACCACGCCCAGCTACACTTTTTATTTTTAAAGCACTGAGGTGTTTCTGTATTGTGAAGGCCTCAAAAATAACTTCTAACATTGCCAAGGCAAATGTCCTGGGGGTGGACAAAGATCAATACTGTTTTTTTAAAGGCACCTCCTACAGGTAGATCATTCATTACCCCCATGAAGTTGTGAAGGTTGAAAATAAGCAGGCTCAAGCCACGTGCAGATGAATTTATAAATATCTGGCACACAATGGGCTAATTACTGGTAAGGGAACTGGATTCATTCTTAACTTTTTGAGGTCAAGCTTTAGGAACAAATGTGGAGATGTGGCAAGGGGATAGGGACCTAGAAACTAACAAACTATTCTTAGCTCTGCCTATGAATTAATTATGTGACCTTTGGCAAGTAATTTCACCTCCCTGTGCCTCAGTTTATTATCTATAAAATGAGTGGGTTGAACTTTACCATAAAATCCCCTAGGGCTTCGAAATGTGATTAAACACCTTCACGGCAGAAAAATGCAATGTGTTCTGCAAACTGTCTCTTTGAAATGTTAAAGACTATCAAGAATACCATTGACATGGGGTGAAGGGGCACCAGCCCCATATATTGAGGGTGATAGGTTCAAACCTTGCTCTGGCCAAACTGCAACAAAAACAATAGCAAGGCATTGGGGCAGCGCCTGTGGCTCAAAGGAGTAGGGCGCCCGCCCCATATGCTGGAGGTGGTGGGTTCAAACCCAGCCCCGGCCAAAAACTGCAAAAAAAGGCTGAGGCAAGAGAATCGCCTAAGCCCAGGAGTTTGCAGTTGCTGTGAGCTGTGTGACGCCTCAGCACTCTACCCAGGATGATAAAGTGAGACTTCTGTCTCTACAAAAACAAAACAAAGCAAAACACTGACCAAGCATCTCAAATAAATTCTGGGACAATTCTATTGGTGTCTAGTGCACAACCAAACGACTCCTCACTCGCACTGCACCCTTTCTGTTTCATAGGACATTTAAATCCATGGATCTCATCCGTGATTTGTAAGGTAGATCAGGTAATGCCCTTATTTACATACAAAAAAAGTTAGGCATAGGGCTTAAATGTCCTGTTTAAAGTCTGACAATCAGTAAATGACAGTCTACTTGACCTGATTGCTCTGAACAGGCGAGGTGGGGGTTACGCGGAAGCGGTGACAGACAATACGAGATGGCTGGTTATCCTTGAACAACAAACCCACCCAGCAAAGGCCTCAAGCCAACTACAAGGTTCAAATCTCTTGAAGGTCAGTTCAAACAAGGCTACACCAATTCCTTTGCTTGTAAAATTCAGGGTTTAGGTCCCACCAATCTATCTGGAATTCACACTGAGTGTGTCAAGTTTTCAAGGGGTAGGGGAGGGCTGCAAGGCACAAGGAACCTAAGGAACCTAGGCCCTTGGACGCCGAGATAGGGGTTGTCCCGGATGGGTCACTTACCTGGGAGTCGGTTCCTCTGCCTGGGGCTTCGGACGCACACGGTCCGCACCAAGGGCACTAGCTTCTGCTTCATAGCACCTGCCGCAAGGCCTCCACACCGGAACATTTCAGCGACCGGTACTCTGGACCTCCTCCTTCCCTTTCTTCTTACTCAGCGACTGGGTCAAACACCGTGTGCCCCAGCCTGCACCCCCGCTCCCTTTACACGCACACTACGCAGGCTCCTCCTCCCAGCTCCGGGTGGGCATTGGACAGTGAAGCCGGCCCGCGGGAGCCGGAGAAGAGCAACGGCACTGGAGGCCTACTGCGCAGGCCCAGCAGTTAGTGCCGCCTTACGATTGGTCCACACAATGAGAAGGTTGGCGAATGCGCTTAGCTATCCCGCCACGCGTGCTAAGAGCCCCGCACCCGTCAGCAAGTTTCTGTGAGTTGTTGGCAACGTGCTGGGTTGAGCGAGTTTGGGAAGCTATTTAAGGAGGGGCCCCTGGAGCCGCTTTGCCTGGCGGTTATGGTTGGTGCTGTTGCTATGTCAGTGACGGGAGCTGATAACAGCACCTCTTCAAGCGTGGCCCCAGCACTGCACTTTGTCCTTTGGTTTTAAGCCTTTAGTTAATAGTGACATAAGCCTTCCAGATCCTCATAGTGAAATCCATTTCCAGTCTTTCCATGGATCCGAGTCCAGAACCTGGCTTCCCAGATCCGGCATGTACTTCCATCTTTTACAACTTGCTGGCACTTTCCCACGTAACCCCCATTTCCCGGACAAGTAATCATTCCGCGCTCTCTTTCTCTTTATTACTTTTGTGCGGTTCTGTGTCCTAGATGCTGTACCAGGTGCTGTGGATAGTCGCGTATCATGGCCTCGGTGCTTGAGAGCAAGATGCTGGCAAAAAGAGTTTGTGTTCCACAGTCTATGAGAGAAATCCTAAACTGGACTTTAAGAGTCGTGGAAGGATTAGGGTGAGCGACTGAGTGTAAATAGACGTTTGGACTCTGCCAAATGTAAACTAAGTTTGAAGTAATGTCTTGGCTGTGTGCCGAACATGACGTGCCTTTTTAAAGATTTGGGCAACATATTCATTTGACAAGGACTGTACGATGAAAAGAGACTCTGACGAGTATGAAAATTGCAGATGGTCCCTGACTTTTGACTCAGTTTTTGACTTTACGAAGGGTTTATCAGGACATAACCTTTTGTAAGCCAGGCATCTGGACTTAAAATGGTTCAACGTACGATTTTTTTTAACTTTATGAAGAGTTTAATAAGGCATTAAATGCATTTCCAACTTAATATATTTTTGATTTACAATGCACTTATTGGGACAAAGTCTTATGGTAAATTGAAGATCATCTGTATAGGAAGTGGTCACTGTCTGGTTGGGAGCTAGCCACTGAAATAAATAATATCGGATGTAGTGCCAGAGCAAGAGAGGAGTATGGGATTGAATCCTTCTCTTGCAAGAAGTTTTATTTGAGCCGTCTTGAAGTATGGGTAGTAAAATTCAAATAGTGGAAGATAAGTAAGGATATTTCAGATGATCAATACATTGGGACAAACAAGGTAACATTTTTAATGGTTAAGCATGTTGACCTTGGATCCAGACTGACCCAGGTTAAATCCTGGCTCTGCTACTTGGGCAAATCACTTACCCGTGCTTCATTTCCCTTATTTACCAATCTCACAGAGGTGTTAGGAAGACTAAATGAGCTAATATTTGTACAGTGTCTTAGAGGAAGCACCATTCTGTTTGTTAAATTTAAAGGTATTAAAAAACAAAACCCAGCACATTTTCAGGGGACAATGACCAGAGAGTACATGCTCAGAAGTAGGGATAAGGACAAGTAAGTAAGGTTGGGTGAGATTTGAATTGGCAAAAGGGTTTGGCCCTAACCTTGTATGTGATGAAGTTACTTTTTTTCTTAGTGGAACAGGGATGGGAAATGAAATTACAAAGGCATTATTTTAGGAAGTTTAATCCATGAGGCAGTTTTTAATTGGGTAAAAATGTCCGGGATTCCCTTTCCATTAAGCAGAGTAGATCAACGTTAAGGCAGGCAATGGGTGACATTTTACTTAGAGCTGCTTTGGAGGATAAATATTGAAAATATAAATTCTAGAGTAAGGTAAAAAAAATTATAGTTCCTTAATATTTTAAAGGACTTACATACATTGATGTTTATCGATATTTATAAAAATAATAATAAATATGGATTGATTGAATACAAGGATAATTGTATCTGTTGGTGAAAGAAACTTTGGAAGACCGTCAAAGTTGTGATAATCTGGTACCTATGAAAACAACTCCACAGAGGGCTGAGTGAAGTGGCTCATACCTGTTAATCTAGCATTCTGGGAGGCTGAGGCGGGTGGATTGCCTTAGCTCAGGAGTTCAAGACTAGCCTGAGCCAGAGCAAGACCTCCATCTCTAAAAAAAAGCCAGGCACTGTGGTGAGCGCCTGTAGTCTCAACTACTCGGGAGGCTGTGAGTTTTATTTTGCTGTGAGCTATGAGACCATGGCATTTTACTGAGGGTGACAAAGTAAGACTCTATAAAAAAAAAAAAAAAAAAAAAAACAACTGCTACCTTCAAAAGGCAGTTATTTAACAATGCACAGTTAACACAAAAGGCATCATACAGTACATTTTATGTTTTTTCAATATATGCAATGAGGTAGTTTCCCTGGTCTCCTAATTAAAAAATATGTATATAGGGCGATGCCTGTGGCTCAGTGAGTAGGGCTCTGGCCCCATATACCAAGGGTGGTGGGTTCAAACCCAGCCCTAGGCAAACTGCAACAGAAAATAGCTGGGCATTGTGGTGGGCATCTGTAGTCTCAGCTACTCAGGAGGCTGAGGCAAGAGAATCACCTAAGCCCAGGAGTTGGAGGTTGCTGTGAGCTGTGATGCCATGGCACTCTACCAAGGGCAATAAAGTGAGACTCTGTCTCTAGAAAAAAAAGGTGTATATATATATGTATGTATAATTTTTTTTTTTTGCAAAAGCAATGTATACTCATTGACCTCATTACAAAAATGTAAGTTAAGTACCCCCCTAAACCTTCCCCTACAGAGGTAACACATACTTCTTGTTGGTGGAAGGAACTCATTTTGAAGTATCACACTTCCAGAAATCAAAGTTTCTTTCTTACAAAGGTAGAATCAGTGGCAAGTTTTTGCCAGAAGTGTGCATCTAAATAATCTTATGTGGATCTAATGTTGATTTTTTAATATCTCCCAGGAAGTTGACGTTAATTCTTGCTGTGAGTGTAACCTAATTCTTTGTACCCTCAATGAATCCCAAGCAATAAAAATAATAATAAAATAAATAAAATTTCAAAAAATTCTAAGAAGGATAAATGTTATGTTTTGATAATTATTTAGGCTATTAAAGTACTGTATGATAATACATGAAAAAATTCTAGCTGTGAGTTAGCAAACCCTCTTTCCACTTTATGTATATGATGTCTCTAATTGTAATACCACCCCCCACACACACACAGGTTTTTTTTTTTTGAGACAGAGCCTCAAGCTGTCACCCTGGTGAGAGAGCTGTGCCATCACAGCTCACAGCAACCTCCAACTCCTGGGGTCAAGGGATTCTCCTGCCTCTGCCTCCCAAGTTGCTGGGACTACAGGCACTCGCCACATCATCTGGCTATTGGCGGGTGGGGCTGGATTCGAACCCTCCAGCTCAGATGTATGTGGCTGGTGCCTTAGCCGCTTGAGCCGTAGGCACTGAGCCTATCTGGAAGGTTTTTTTTTTTTTTTTTTTGTAGAGATAGTGTCTCACAGCACCTCCAACTCCAGGGCTTAAGTGATCCTCTTTCCTCAACCTCCTGAGTAGCTGGGACTACAGGCGCCCACCACAATGCCTGGCTATTTATTTATTGCAGTTTGGCCAGGGCTGGATTTGAACCCACCACCCTTGGTATATGGGGCTGGCACCCTACCTACTGAGCCACAGGTGCTGCCCTCTGGAAGGTTTTAATGTTGAATACTATACTGTTTAAGACATGGGTGACCCACGGGGTGGCGCCTGTGGCTCAAGTAGTAGAGCCCCAGCCCCATATATCAGAAGTGGTGGGTTCAAACACAGCCCTGGACAAAAACTGCAAAAAAAAAAAAGTTAAAAGATGTAACATCAGCTACTTGGGAGGCTGAGGCAGGAGAATCGCCTAAGCCCAGGAGTTGGAGGTTGCTGTGAGCTGTGCTTTCACAGCTCTCTACCAAGGACAATAAAGTGAGACTCTGTCTCTAAAAAAAAAAAAAGAAAAGAAAAGAATTAAAAAATGTGACATATTCAAGACCAATGTCCCGTGTTAGAAATACACATTAAGCCTACATTACAAACTTATAGTGGCTTTATTCATAAAGGCCTGAAGTGGAAATAACTCAAATATCTTTCAATAGGTAAATGGATAAACTGGCTATCAAAAAATAAAAGAAAAGGGTAAGCTATAAATATATGTGCTATTTCAGCTAATAACATTAAGTAGAAGACCTTTTTCTGAGTAACTTGGACTTGGTTGAGTAGTCACATTACAATTTGCTTTCAAATGTATCAATGATACACCAGATTGTTTTTCTCTCAGTGGGAGTAGATTTAGTCACGTTTTTTTCCGCGTTCTGCAGCTCAGCCTCACAGAAGGTGGCAGCTCACGTGTGCTGCTTAAATCTCTGACCTTAGTGACATTAGCAATAACTCATGGATCAGGGCTATTGGCATATGTCAATGATACCTTAGTCTGTGAAATACTTGGAGGGGCACAGTCTTAAATGCGAACAAAATGGGTGCAATTTACTGTATGTAAAATTTACCTCAGTAAAATTGACTTCAAACAAATTCTGACCCTGCAGATCACTTTCAAGAGAGGGACTAGTGGCCTTGACCAAGATGTGTGATTATTAGTAAGCTTCGGGAAGCTGCCCCCTAATACCGTAAGGAAGTTGTGTTCATTTATCCACTTCCAACCATAATCTAGGGTTCTGGCAAATTAGATCCAACCACTTTGTTCTACATTCAGTTGCAGGGGGGTGTGTGAGCCCTCCTAGGAATTTCCAACTCCTTTGAAACCCCCCATTATAGAAGGGACTTATGGTTATATGGAGGGCTCGGGAACGCAAGGCACTGTGGTTTATACGATGTCCCAAAATCCCTCTACCTGGACCTGTGATGGTTAGCCCCAGAAACAAGGTCCCCCTTTTGCTGGAACTGCAACCACTACTTCCCCCCTTCCCCTAACCTCTGTATGGCCCTCTCCCACAGCGGGCCTTTCCCATTGGCCAGTTAAACACAACCGACTGCGGCAGCCAATGGGAGCCACTCTCCTGAACATTCAGAGGATGGGTGCTCGTGGTGTGATGAGGGGAGGTTGGCGCCTGGTACGCGCCCCCTTACATCTGGCAAGTCTGTGGCAGAAACAGTAACACCCCCTACACACGCACACTCGCGCCCCCTGCTCTCAGCTGTGTGGGGAGCCCCCTCAATCCGCTGCGTGTCTTGGCAGCGCCCTGCCCTGCTGCTTGGGGCCCGGCGAGTGCACCTGCTTACTCAGTAAAAAAGAGCATCCCTTTATCCTAAGGCTGGGGGAGGAGAAGACCCAGAGCGGGGAGCTGTGGAGGCACGGGCTCCTCTGCCCGCCGCTCCCAAGGCGAAAGCGAGGTATCTTTGCCCCTACCGCCACCCGCGCCAAGTTACGTTGCTCTGAGGACGAAGTGCTTCAGGGATGCCCTAGGGTGCAGTTGTCTTTGTCTTTCCCAGCTATTCTCTTTGGCCGCTGCCCCCCCAATGCACTCCAAGAAAGTGGGGGAGGGGAGCCTGAAACCTATAACATAAACGAGGGGAAGGAGAAAGAAGTGTATCCCAGGGTAGCGTGTGCCGCTCAACCCACCCCTCCCCCCCAGTCTGTCCCTGGGGTCCAGGCAGGGAGCGTTGAGGCAAAGGTGCGGTGGCGGCTTGAAGAGCATCTGGTCTGAGGGTACGCGCAGGAGGGAGGTTCTCGGCTTGCCCATGTCCTCCATCTCTCCTCCTCTCTCTGGCTTTTGTGTTAGTGCCTCGGAGCTGCAAGGAGGGTGCGCTGGAGGAGGAGCGGGGCCGGGGGTGAGAGGCACCCCCCTTCACGCGCGCGCGCGCACACGTTGCCGGCGCACGCACACGCGCGCGGACACACACTCACAGACACACACACGCGCGCACAAGGCTCGTTCGCCTCGAGCACTAACGTGGCCGTTTTCTTTGTGTGGAACCCTCCAGGGGGGTTGGGGCCCCGGTTCGGTCCGGGGGAGATGGCGCAGCCCATCCTGGGCGATGGGAGCCTACAGCCCTCCTCAGCCGCTGGCCTGGCATCCCTGGAGCTCGACTCGTCCCTAGACCAGTACGTGCAGATTCGCATCTTCAAAATCATCGTGATTGGGGACTCCAACGTGGGGAAGACCTGCCTGACCTTTCGCTTTTGCGGGGGTTCCTTCCCAGACAAGACTGAAGCCACCATCGGCGTGGACTTCAGGGAGAAGACCGTGGAAATCGAGGGCGAGAAGATCAAGGTGATCCAGATGGTCAGGTCCGGGAAGGGAGGGTTCTGTGAGGGGGCCTCGCCTGAGGCAGCTCTTTAGCGGTTGTAACCGTCCGGGCGCATGGCTGTGTCACTGCTTGCTGACCCCAAGACCCTCAGAACCTCCTTTCGTTCTCCCAGTGGCCACATCCCTACCTCATCCAATTTTTTAGGGCAGGCGGGAGCGATTCTATGCTTACCCTTTGCCCCTGCTTGACAGCTCCTGCCAGGGATCCCATCCCTGACCCCCTAGACGAGCAGCGGCACCTGTGGGCAGAGGGAGGCATGAGGCATCGCTCAGTCCTAGTCTGTGGGATGGATCTCAAAGCACTTTACACATCTTGAGGTCTCTTCTACCTCTTGGGTTCCAATAGGCTGCAAAACCCCACTCTGGCTAAGGGTGAGAAAGGATAGAGATCCATGATGAATGGAAGCTGTTTTATTTTAAATTGCCGTTTATAATTAAGATTAGGGCTGAGTTGGGATGGGGATGGAATGGGGTGGTTCTGGCACAAAGCCATGAGACCTTCTAAAGAAATAGAGACAGGGTTGCATGCTGGCCCTTCATAATAGACAAAACTTGTTCTTTTGGAACAGGCCCCTTTAAATGATATCTTTTTACTTGTCTGGGGTACCTAATGAATGAACTGCCCATTACTCAGTTCTATTAGTATTGTCTTCAGGAGGCCTTTGCAAAAAATACAGAGCAATGTAACTGAGGGCCAAGGGAAATGCCTTTCCCCACCCTCCCCCATAAGTTTATGAAATAGGATAACTACAAATATTGTTGTCTGACCATTTGTGCTCACTTTTAATTCAGAAAAGGTAGAAACCTGACAAGGCAGGAATATGTCAATGTGCAGGGGATGGTGGGATGGTAGACATGGCAAGGGCAACTTCGTGTGTCAGGAGAGCAGAAGGGGGAAGGATTATGGGGAGAAAAGCACCTATAAAGGCACTGGGGACACTGAAATCCAGCTCTTCTAGACTCACAGTTGGCCTTTTCTTGAGCCTATGGTTGGACCTTAGACAGAATCAAAGTGAAGGTAAATCTCCCTCTTAATGGTGAAACAGCAAAAGTGACCACAAGGTCCCTCTTCTGAGTGATGTGGGGGGAAAGGGGCGAGTAACTGGAGAGACTGATGAAACACTCCAAACTGTGCAAGGCTCCTGGCTATTTGATTATTTAAATGAACATATTTTAATATGGCTTCAGAAACTGGGCTAAGGCACTAGATGTCAGGAGGATGGACAGCTCAGTACTGATAAGAGAGAGCTAGGATCAAAACAATAGAGCATCATTTTGAAATTGGAGGAGAATTGGTACAATTCCCTTTAAAGTGAAAGTTATTTGTCTCTGTCTTCTCCTAGGGCTGCGGTATGTTGACATTTGCTTGGTTAGGTCTTCCTTTAGTGTGTCTAGCTTCCTTAATGTAAGATTCTGCAATTTCTAAAATATGCCTTTTTTATCCGAAGTAGAAATATATTTATGGATGAGCTCTTAAACCTTTAAAAACCTTAAAGTTTAAGGCTATCATTTGTTTAAAATCAAGTGGCACAGTGAGCCAAAGAGTTCTTTGGATTTAAAAGGGAGGAAATACTAAAATTTAGATGGAGGAAAAAAGAAGTGTTTGGGAGTCTAAGGGAGGAGGGAGGAGGAAGGAGGAAGGACGAGGGGAGAGGAGAGTGGAAGGCTAGAAGTAATAAATGGGTGGTGAAAAGAGTGGAAGAGAGTCACCACCCAATGGCCTTGGGGGAATTTGTATACTATTCCTTCCCTTTTAACACCCCTGTACTTAGTGGAACTAGATTTCACAGTCTCTGCCAAAGATTCCTGACTTTTTCCCAGAGGACAGAGCCTGTGACAATGTGACTAACTAGAAACAGAACTTAGCACAACACCACGTGCTGATAAGTGCTTAATACAGGCTTTTTTTGGAAGATGATATTTTCAAGAGGACAAAGGCTTGTGACACTGCTCATGGAGCAGCCCTCTGAGAGCAGATTCTGAAGGAACTCAGAGTGGAGCATGGGAGGGGTGAGATGGTGACCCTGCCTCTTGTAAAGCTTCTGGAACCTCAGGGCCAGAGCTGGCAGGGAAGAGACTGGCATGTCCATGGGAAGATGGCAGAGCTTGGAAGCTAGCACATGATCCAGACAGGAGACAATTTGGCCCCACACTCTGGTTGGCCTGGAGTTTCTCAAGAAACAAGTGCCAGGCTCAGTGCCTGTGGCTCAAGCAGCTCAGGTGCCAGCCACATACACCTGAGCTGGCAGGTTCGAATCTAGCCCACACCCGCCAAACAACAATGATGGTTGCAACCAAAAAATAGCTGGCTGTTGTGG
>CAUYQV010120725.1:0-50051 GCA_963574575.1 Galagoides demidoff
TGGTCCCAGCTACTTGGGAGGCAGAGGCAGGAGACTCGCTTGAGCCCAGGAGTTGGAGGTTGCTATGAGCTGTGATGCCATGGCACTCTACCCAGGGGGATAGCTTGAGGCTCCATCTCAAAAAAAAAAAAAAGAAAGAAATCTAAATCAAGGGAGTAGAGATGAGAATCTTAAAAACCACAATTGCTCTTTTAAATATTTGAATTTCTTGCTATTCATAAGACTCAAGAATGAACAGAGAAAGGATAATGTAGAAATAGGTATTGTCAAATGGAGGGACAGAAATATTTATAACCACACAATGATTTTGAAATAGAGGGCAGAATGTTATGAACTCACTTATACTTTCAGTGAAGTTTGCTCTGCAGTAGGCTTTGGTCCAAGTGCAGAATTTCACTATTTGGAGGGGAAAACATCTCCCTTCCTGCAGTGCCTCCATTCACATTTGTGTCTGGTTAGAGAGACCCAGTTATCAAAACCACGTGTGGGAGAAGCTGTTCTGTCCAGAAAACACTTCTCAGGAGCCAGGCAGGGCACTCACTTATACAGATGCCAGCTGAGTTATGACCAGAACAGGGCTGATTAGCTCTGTGGATTGGAGGCCTTTGCTCATAAGGTCAAACTCACAGGTTGGCACTCTCCATGGTCTGCTGAGTTCCACTATGTCCCCAACTTGGCTGTAGCCTGCATCTTTACCCGCTGCATCACACATCTATTCATTCAGTTACTTGCCAAATATATATGGAGAATCAGCATGCAAGGAGCTGTGAAAATACGGCATGTTATCACAAACACTTTGTGACAGAAATGTGACTTGTGTTTAAAACTTTTGGTGACACTTGGTTAATTCAATTGTATGTAATCTTTCACCCCTTTTTGCCTTTCTGTGGCCCTCTGACACCTCTCGTTGTTCTCTGTCAACCACAAGATGTTCAGTCCCTTCACGTTGGCTCGCCCCCTGTCTTTTGAGGTCCCTTACCTCAGTCTGTGCTTCTTAGTAGCTTAAATAATATCCACTAGTCCCAAGTCTAAAAAATCAATGTGCGGTGTCCTGTTCTATTCCCTCTTTCCCCGTTCTTGGATTACTAAGAATAATAATCTAATAAAAACAAATCATTCAACCTTGTTGGAATCTAATAGTGTTCAAATGCTCTTTAGATATTAGGCCCCAATGCCTCACCTTGTATGGATTCGTACTGGTAAAAATTTAGTGTAGGAAAATATTTGGTATCAGGTGGGCCTTTATGGATCCCTGGTATCACATGTTTGGTCTATTTTATGGGAAAAATCCCCTCTCAGTTTCCTTGAAATACCTGGTATTGTAACTATGTACTATAAACTGTAAGGGAAAAGGATAAAGGGGATAATGCTTAGAAATTATTTTCTTCATTCTTGCATTTCTGTTGTCTGGCTATCGACCAACTACTTTATAATTAAACACTCTCTCTCTGATACTTGAAGCAAGGGAACAGAAGACAAGGGACCATCAATCTATTTAGTCTATTAAGTGTTCAGATAGCACTTAAAAGGAAATGAATTACCAGTGTTTTTTCTAAGTCTGTATGATTAAGCTAACTGCAATGGTAATGAAATGTCCTAAGCTTCCACTGAGCATGTGTGGTTTTTTCTTTGTTTGTTTTTGCAGTGTTTGGCCAGGGCCGGGTTTGAACCCGCCTCCTCTGGTATATGGGGCTGGCGCCCTACTTGTTGAGCCACAGGTGCCACCCTGAGCATGTGTGCTGTAACTTAGGAGCAGATCTTTTGATTAACTTCAATACCAACGGTGCCTTACCATAAACAGACCAAACCAGACTATTAACTTTGTAAAGGTGTAGATTATGCAACAGATCATTCAGAGGATTTAGGGAGCAAATAGGAAATACATTTCAGATTTTTTCTATCAAATAGGCAGTGATAGGATGTCAATCTATTTTGCCAAATCAAATTTGTTAATTCAAAATCACTTGCTGTACATCTTAAGGTTATGGGAAAATAAAACCTGAAATATTGAAGGTTTTAAATTGTCCCTATGTTTTCTTCGTTTCTATGAATCTTCTTTTATTTTATTCATTTATTTATTTTTTGCAGTTTTTGGCCTGGGCTGGGTTTGAACCTGCCACCTCCAGCATATGGGGCCAGTGCCCTACTCCTTTGATCCAGAGGCGCCACCCTAAACCTACTTTTAAAATACAGCCATGAGACAATACATATTTTCTTACAAATATTTATATCATTATCACTTGGTTGTGTTAATATATGGGAACAGTATCACAGGTTATCCATACATAGGAATAATATAAAATCCATTTAAAGATGATAAAACAATACATATTAAAATTACATGTAATCCAGATGTATTTCACTAATAACTTCCCATTATGCAGAAAGTTTAATGGATATAAATTTCCCCTCCCCTCCATTCTTGACAGTTATGAGAATGGCATATGACAGGTAAATAAGTATGGAGGGAATAAAAAAAATTGCCCCTAAGGGATAGCCAGTGTCAGTACACATTTAGTCCAATCCACTCTACCCTCTTGGCTTTAACAGTCCAACATGGTCATCAAAATCCATAGGGATGAATCTGGTACCTGTGAATCCTCAGAGCAAGTTTGAATGTCTGGCTCATACCTGTAATCTTAGTCCTCTGGGAGGCTGAGACAGGATTGTTGGAGCTCAGGAGTTCAAGATTAGCTTGAAGAAGAACGGGACCCTGTCATTAGAAAACATAGAAAAATTAAGCAGGTATAGTGGCCTGGGTCTTTAGTCCTAGCTACTTAGGAGACCGAGGCAAGAGAATCACTTGAACCCAGGAGTCCTGGGTGATGTGAGCTAAGGTGATGCTACTGCACTCCATCCTGGGTAACACAGTGAGACACCCCCCCCCCGCCAAAAAAAGTTCAAATGCCTTTCAGTATAATAAACCTAATTTCAGTATAAATTTAAAGTGACTTAATTGTTTATTATTTCAAATGAATGCCTCACATACCATTAAAGGAGTTGAGGCAGTTTATAATAACAGCCCATACCCAGCAGGACAGAGAAAAATGAAGTTGAGGGGGAATCAGAAACCAGAGTTCAGAAACTTTGGGGGGCCTTAGTCCCCTCGGCAGGTCTCATAAAGAGGTGTGGAAAATCTCCCCAAAAAAGCATACCTATGGAAATAGGCACATCATTTTGCCAACAACCTTGAAGCCTATGGTGGTACCCTCCTTCTGTGTGTCCCTGAACCCCAGTCCAAGAATTCCTCCTATAGAGAAAGTGAAATTCTGAGGAAAGATAGTTATTATACTTGAGTATTGCATTTAGCTCTAAGCTTCCTGTCAACTCAGGTTAAAAGATTACACTCACTGGGTTATAAGAGTCCTCAAAATCTAAAAGAGGAAACAAATCAGTTCACAAAATTATAGGCAAAACATATAATTTTAAAATGGCAGCGTTTATATATTTTACGAAATGATTATTTTCCAAATGGTAATCAAGTAATATACAGGGATATAGCATAATTTGGTGAAATTTTTTGAGAATTAAGGTAAAATACCGACGGTAATTATATTGACTAGCATATGAAATTAGCCACAGCATCTCCTTTCTAAGCCTTTTGGGAAAGACAGAATTTACTGTATATATTTTTCTTTAATGGTAGATTTACTCACTTTATATTATTTGATTAAAGCTGACATTAATATAATATATTCCCATGAGCACACACTAGCTAAGCAGCAAGGGAGGCCTAAGGGTATAAAGAGAAATCGACCCGTGATTAAATATCTGATATTAATAGGTCATACCATGGAAAACTGGCATGTATATAATAGAAGATAATCACTTTAGGTGCCACTGCTTTCAACCTTGGCATTTCGTTTCTCAAAAGCAAATAAATAACACAATAATTGTTGTCACGATTATAGGCATAGGCAATACAGGGTAGAGGTTAGGAACACAATCTTTGGAATCAAAGACTGCTTTTCCACCCCTTATTAGCTGTGTGACCTTGGGCAAGGTCATTTAATGTCTTTGCATCTCAATGTCTTTATCTGTAAAATAAGAATAAAAGCAGTAATCTCCAGACTGCTCCTAAGTTGTGCAGAGGTGTCTTGTCAGTATTTGTTTTGTGGGGCTCCTGTCTATGAGCCGCCTAAAACCAAAAGGTCAGTGTCATTCTAGCAGTCTTAATTCACAGGATTATGTGAAGGAAATACTGCGTGGCTAGCTGAAATCAATCAGTTGTGAGGCTACTCTGTGGGAATTGGGACCTGAGCAGGGTACCCTAGAATAACCTTATAGGCACTTCTTTGTTGGGAACTCCAACCTGGGATGGTGGCTGACAGGGGAGATGGTGCCGGACAAACACAAGACTTTACCACCAATTTAGTGCATGAAAGCCTGGGAACCCAAGGAGGCATACACAGTATTTCCTGTCTGCCGGCAGCCCAAGACACTGCAGCCCCCTTCAGTCTTCTCAGGGGTCTTTTATTGAGTCCAGCAACAGAGTAAAAGTGCAAAAGTGCACAGCAGTTAAAGATAAAAGAAAGGGGAGCTCAAGACCCCCAAGAAGGCTGAGTAAAGGGCAGTAGTTGGGTAAACAGTAATATAGGGTAATGGAACGTCTGAAAGGGCCAGGTAACGTATACAGAGAGAAGGAGGGGACAAGTTGCATCCCTCTGAGCTATCTTAACTTCCCTAGTTTATACTACTGATCAAGAATCTGACCATCTTAGCCCACCTGTACTGCTGAATCTCCACATAGGGGTAGTCATGCAGACACTCCTTGGGGCGCTTTCCCCTGAGTTGGAAAGTCCTTGAGGAATTCAGCCCATTTGTTTTCCACACTTCTTAGAGCATGTGGTCTACTCCAAGCAGAGGGTTGCTGCAGAGGATTAGAAAACACTTTAAAGGTACAGGGCTAGAGCAGAAGTTCTGCTTTCTAAGATCGAAGTGAGGTATCAATCTGGTTTAATCGGTCTGGGAAGATGGAATGTAATAATTTATGTAAAGCACCTGACTCAGTGTACGTTTGCAATGATTACTGCTCTTACGATTATTATCAACAATGCTCACTGCATCCGCATCTTATACATCTTCTGGTTTTCTTTCAGTGGATGGCTGCATTGACTGGTCAGTGGATCTCAAGACATACATGGCTTTAGTGGGTGAACCAGTCCGAGTGAAATGTGCCCTTTTCTACAGTTATATTCGCACCAACTATAGCATGGCCCAGAGCACTGGGCTCAGGCTTATGTGGTACAAAAACAAAGGTGATTTGGAAGAGCCCATCATTTTTTCGGAGGTCAGGATGAGTAAAGAGGAAGATTCAATATGGTTTCACTCAGCGGAAGCGCAAGACAGTGGATTCTATACTTGTGTTTTAAGGTAAGTGTTGTGTGACTGATAGTCTTTTGACTGGGTATGGAGTGTGTGGTGGCGTGCATCATATTATGTGGTAGACATCTTCTTGAAAGATTGTGGTGCAGTGGAGCTTCAATTCAATTCTAATTACCTACTGGACCTTCACAGCAGATTTTTATCAGATTTTCATAAAATAGGACTCCATTGACTGTGTATGCTTATTTATGTGTTTTTTTTTTTGAGAGAGAATAGAGTGGATAGAGTTATCGGGATATCATAGCTCACAGCAATCTCAAACTCTTAGGCTTAAGTCATTCTCCTGCCTCAGCCTCCTGAGTAGCTGGGACTACAGACTCCCACTACAACTCCTGGCTAGTTTTTCTATTTTTAGTAGAGATGGGTTCTCACTCTTGCTCAGGGTAGTCTCAAATTCCTGAGCTCAAAATTCCACCCTCCTCAACCTCCCAGAGTGTTAGAATTATAGGTACAGCCACTACCCCCAGACTGTGTGCACTTATTTAAAAGATTTTGTGACTTATTCCTTCCTACCCACCCCTGCTCTAGGATCTTATATTAGCAATGACTGTTACATGTAGGCATCCATATCAATGTTGATATCTAGCCGTGAAAATTACCTGAATGTCGTTTAAGCCAAGGTCTCTCTCTCCTTCCTTGTTGATGGAAAATAGCTTCAAATGCTGCTGGGAGATATCTTAGTTGTTGAAATCTTTCATAGAATTTGCAGTTTGAGTCTACCATGTCTAAATACAGTCATCCTGAATTTCAGGGTACTATAGGGGGAGATAGCACACACAGAGTTCTTACTCGTGAAATGTTTATACTGATCGGAAAGCTGGTTTCTTTTTCTTAGAGATTCTACAATATGTCCTTCCTTCCCCTTCCATTCCAGTGCTAGGATCATCTAGCATCTCAGATAGAGACTGGTTTGGGTATTGAATTCTGCCATTTTGGGAGTCTTTGATCTCACTCACCAGGGACCTGCACTGTGCTCTTTGATTTAAACTTCGTGGAAATGCAGACCTTTTCTATTTTTGTATCTGGTAGACTTCGATGCCAAAGCTATGTCACTTATTCATCAAAGACATTTGGAAGACCCTGGCAAGGCCTCGATTGTTCAAAAGGCCAGGGAAACAAGGTGGTGTATAAATTGCCTTTTAGATGCTCTATGAATTAATTTTGTGATTTTTGGGAGGAGCTGAGCATTGGAGAAAAAATGGCATGTTTAATCTGTTTGTGGTATGCAGAAGCCCCAGGATCTTGGCAGAATAGGAGTCATTGTGATCACGCCTTTAGTGATAAGGGATATTTTCTCTTACCTGAGAAACTCTTAGGCAAATTGAGAAGTAGGTGTAATTCAGCTTCAGTGACTTACAATACATTCTCTAGGGTGTGGGTACTCTTTCCCTGTTTGCTCTCTCCATGCTCCACCCTCATTACAACCTGCCAACTGGAAGTCTCTCTTCCCCTCCCTCCCTTTCCCCATTTGCTTTTTTGTGTTTTTTGTTTTCATAAATTTAAAGTTGCCTTTGCAAACCATCAGTCTGTTATAAGAGGTGATAAGCTTATGACATTGCCTTTTCAAAACATCACTCTATTGTAAGAGGTGATAAGCTTATGACAAATTATGAACTAATTAATACTACTTCCCTGCCTGCTTATGTCCTTAGTATTGTTACTTCTTTTCCCTTCTCCCTTCTTACCTCATTCCCCTGTTCTTAGCAATGTGAACAGCTCAGTGTATATTCTGAGATATATTTTCCCTACTTATTTAATTATACAAACATATTTACATGGGGACATTCCCCTCATGAAATCAAAGGATTATGGATTTCTCTGAATTTTCTTTTCTTTATTGAAAACATATAATGGAAATCCCTCTGAGTCAATTGACAGAGTTCTCACTCACTTTTTAAGTATATAATTTTTGAGTTGCTTAATATTCTTGTGCTATTATAATTTAGTCAATTATTTCTCCACTGATGAGCATATATTTTGTTTCTAGTTTTTTCTTCCTACAATAAGTATCGTAATAAAAATCCACTATTTGCTTTGAAATAAATTTTAAGGCTCGGCGCCTGTGGCTCAAGTGGCTAAGGTGCCAGCCACATACACCTAAGGTGGTGGATTCAAAACCAGCCCAGGCCTGCCAAACAACAATAATGGCTGCAAACAAAAAATAGCCGGTGTTGTGGCGGGTACCTATGGTCCCAGCTACTTGGGAGGCTGAGGCAGGAGACTCACTGGAGCCCAGGAGTTGGAGGTTGCTGTGAGCTGTGATGCCATGGCACTCTACCCAGGGGGACAGCTTGAGGATCTGTCTCAAAAAAAAAAAAAAGAAAGAAATTTTAAGAGTTCAGAATAGTTTTAAAATTATAGGATTATTGCTAAGATTGTACAGAGAGTTCTTGTAATAGTCTATTCCCAGGTTTCCTGTTTTATTAACATATTCCGTGACTATTAAGCATTTGTGATAATAAATATCAGTTTATACTTTCTTCAGATTTCTTTAGTTTTTTCTTAATGCCCTTTTTCTGTTTTAGGATCCCATCTCTGATACCACATTACATTTAGTTGTCATGTTCCCTTAAGCTCTTCTTGGATGTGGCAGTTCCTCAGACTTTCCTTGGTTTTGATGACCTCAACAGTTCAAAGTCCATTTGGTAGAGTGTCTCTCAGTTGGGATTTATCTAATATTTTTCTCGTGGTTGTACCATGATAGTATGTTTTGGGGAAGAAGGATACAAAGGAAAAATATCATTCTCATCATATTGTATTGAGGGCATAAAATACCAATATTACTTGTCACTGTTGATTTTGACCTTGATCATCTGGCTTGAGGTAGTATTTATCTTTCTCCACCATCAGCTTAACTCTTTTTATCCTCCATTTTTATACTGTAGTGTTTGGAAGGAAGTTGTTATTCATAGTCCACACTTCAGGAGGGCTTCTTAAGGGTAGAATAATTTCATGAATTATTTGGAATTCTTCTCCATTAGAGACTTGTGTCTTCTCTATTTATTTATCAATTTATATCAGTATGCACTCATGGATGTTTACATTATACATTGGGTTAAATGTAATACTACTTTATTTTCTTATTCAAATTCTTTTACCTTTGTCCACTGGACACTCTTTCTTTTTTGGGGGGGGGCACTCTTTCAATTGGCTCATTTGTTCCTTGATATAATAACCCCATCATTGTGAGTTTTCCTTTTTTTTTTCTTTTGCAGTTTTTGGCCAGGGCAGGATTTGAACCCACCACCTCCAGCATATGGTGCTGGTGCCCTACTCCTCTGAGCTGCAGGCACTGCCTGAGTTTTCCTTTTTTAAGTGTTTTCTTGTGTTATGGAAAAATGCTTCACGCTTATTTTGTATATTTCCCTCTCAGGTCGAGAATCAACCATTTTTCCAACCATTTTTTCCTGATCTTCTTAAAAATGGGAAATGAAGGCCAGGCATGGTGGCTCACACCTGTAATCCTACCACTCTGGCAGGCTGAAGAGGGTGGATTGCCTGAGATCATGGGTTCGAGACCAGCCTGAGCTAGAGCAGGAACCCCTCTCTAAAAATAGCCGGGCATTGTGGTGGGCACCTGTAGTCCCAGCTACTTGGGAGACTCAGGCATGAGGATCACTTGAGCCCAAGAGTTTGACGTTGCTGTGAGCTATGACACCACGGCATTCTACCAAGGGCAACAAAGTGAGACTCTGTCTCAAAAAAAAAATTCAATCCATATAGGTTATTTTATAGAACTGACAGGACAGTGACATTCATAGCAAATGTGTGTCTTCATTTGACACTGTTAGTATTCACCTAAAATCTCCAGTTTGCTGCCACTTAAAGATAATTATGAGTTTTCTGTGCTTTATTGACTTCATTAAAGTTTACTATGTTGATTTCATTGTGCTTTAAAATGCAGATATGAACTCTAGTATTATTTTCCACCTGATCGAATCAAAGATAGAAAAGTTTACTATTGGTGACCTTTGGTAGCCAATTGCTCAGTTTAAAATTTTTCTTTGTCCCATCTCAGAAGTTATTACTTGAATTTCTCAGCATTTTAATGGGTTGGCAATAGAAGAATGGTGGAGAACTAAGACATACTTTGAGAGGAATTGCCAGTCCAAGTATCAACCCATGTTTTTCAATTGAGGCACAATTTAATAGGATAAAAATGATGAGTTTAATCTAATTTTACAGAATCCTACATATCACTTCTCTACAACCTGGAACAAGAGGTGACTTTAGCAGTGGATAATGATATCATCATATAATTTTGAATTGAATTCATGGATATTGAATGGAATGGTTAAATATAATTGAACATCTATAGAAAGCTACATATTTGGGGATAACTATGGCTAAGTGTGGAGAACCAATTATAGGTTCCAACCATTATAACTCTTTACTTCTGCAATGAAAGGAAGGAATGCTCTTATGAAAAGGGAACATAATCCAGATATTTTGGGGTTTTTTAATTTATTTTTATTTATTTATTTTTATTAAGTTATTCTTACATAGATCATGCATATGTTTATGCCATTATGGGATTCAATGTGTTGATTATTTGTACGAATCGGAGTACTTATGTCCTACTAATTAGCATAGCCTTCACCTCATTTACTATTTTTGGTTTTTAATAATAATTGAAATAAATGAGCTTGTCAGAAGTTAAATGTTTCATAAACTACTTCTAAAGAATTCCATAATGTATTAATTCAGCCCAGAGACATGATATTTCCATTGATTTTTCTTTTTTCTTTTTTTTTTTTTTGAGACGGAGCTTCAAGCTATCCCCATGGGCAGAGTGCCGTGGTATCACAGCTCATAGCAACCTCCAACTCCTGGGCTCAAGCAAGTCTCCTGCCTCCGCCTCCCAAGTAGCTGGGACCACAGGCACCCACCACAACGCCTGGCCATTTTTTGGTTGCAGCTATCATTGTTGTTTGGCGGGCCGGGGCTGGGGATTCGAACCCGCCACCTTAGGTGTATGTGGCTGGCGCCTTAGCGGATTGAGCCACAGGCGCCGAGCCTCCATTGATTTTTCAAATGTGAATAATTAGTTCACTTTTGAATAAACATTACTCCAACAAAAGAACATAACTAGAGAAGCTGAGCACTATTTTTATATTCAAAACAAGAAATGTTTGCTAATTCTTGAGTCTGCATAATGGGTACCTCAGAGTTTATTGGACTATGTTTGAAATACTCCATAATAAAATGCAAAAAGAAGAAATAAATTTAAGCAGCTGTGCCTGATTTTAATGGCCCTTAGACGATCTTGATCTATAAATGCCTATGTAGCATATAAGTGAGTTTTTACAATTCAAGCAACATTCATTGCATGTGTACTATGGGATGCACTCACTTTGTGCCATATTATAAGATGTGTGACTTTAGAAAGAAAAGTGATTGTCCTAGTCTACCTAAGACACTAAAAAATAGTTCTTTTCAACCTTCTACCTTCCTACCCTACTCCCCACCATGGTTACCAAGAGATTTTTCAAGGACAGTGAACATTTCTCATAATTCAATTCCAACTTAACTATTGATCCTTGAAAACGTAAGTGTCAACAAGTCGGTTGCCTGGATAGCAATTTCCAGGAGAGCAGATAGTTTTTTGTCAGAAAAATGAAAGCCTGGATCTTATAGAATTAATTGACCTCATAAAAGATCAAGATAGTACAGTGGGGTTTTGAGGCAACAGCAATGCCTTCGCTGGCCTGTGTAGGCTAAAATGAAATGCAATTAGTTATTTTTTCCACCTATGTTTGTAAAGCCCCTGATTACATTAACTTTTGTAGCTATTACGTATGACAGAACACATATGTAGCCTGATAAAATTATTTTGTCAACTTCTAAAATTTGGTAATCTAGTTGTGTATAAAATTATAGGTAAGTTAAAATAACACAAAATACTAATTGTGCTTTATTTTCATCTCATTAACCTAATTTAGTTACATTGTAATGTTTAGAAATATAACCATATTGTCGTACTTTAGCTGTGTAATTTCAGCTTCATTCAGTTTGTTTATTGGAACAAAGCAGATGTTTAGAGTTTATTCATCAGGATTACCTGCTTTGTAAGAATTAATAACCATAAAACAAGAATTGATTTCTAGGCTCAGTACCCATAGCTCAGTGAGTAGGGCACCGGCCATATACACTGAGGATGGCGGGTTCAAGCATGGACTGGGCCTGCTAAACAACAATGACAATTACAACCAAAAATAGCTGGGCATTGTGGTGGGTGCCTGTAGTCCCAGCTACTTGGGAGGCTGAGGGAAGAAAATTGCTTCAGCCCAAGAGTTTGAGGTTGCTGTGAGCTGTGATGCCATGGTACTCTACGGAGGACAACATAGTGAGACTCTGTCTCCAAAAAAAAAAAAGAATTGATTTCTATTAGTCACTGTTGAGGTGGCTAACATTGGTATTCATATATACTTTTTAGTTCCAACCCTTATATCATTACAGAAATTTCAGTGGCTTTCTGTTTTATGGTTATTTTGCTCAGAATGAAGGTTTTAACCTTTGTCGTTCGAGGGTTGTGAACTCAAAATCTTTTCAGAGACCCACTTGGAAGATTTTGGCGTGTTGGAGGTTGTAGCACCTTCCTCTGGTAACCTCATTTCATGCAGTCTGTTCTCTTTCCACCACCTCCTATTTTTCTGGCTCATTCTTTCTATTCTCAATAGATTATTGATCTGTTGTTGATCCCACAAGTTTCTCTTCCTCATTGATCTCATAATTATTTTTTTTCATGGTCACTGTTCTCTTCCTGCCTCACATAGTTTAAATTCAATGATGCATCATTTTAATCACCCCTATAGTCACCCTCTTGATTCTCTTGATTCTTTCTCTCTTCATCTTATTCACTTGGGAAAAACTACAACACTGTTTAAACCCAGATATCCATACTGTGCCTGTGTCCTTGCAGCTGAACTTTGCTGAAGGAAAATATTGAACAATGTTGACTGGGCTCACTTTAAATTCATTGTTATGAATTTTAAATGGAACCTTAATGTCATCAGGTAGGTTTACTACATATTTTTAGACCATACATTCTCCCATCTGCCTGGATATTTTACACGTTCTCCTCTCCTTAACCTCCATCTCCTCCCCCTTACTTTCCATTTTACTGACAAAGAAGAATTGAAGCAATCAGGAGAAAACTTCCACTACATCCACCCATCTACTGGCATCTGTGCCTCCATATTTTCTCATCCTGTAAGGACTGGCCTTGCCCCTATCTAAGGCTGACCACTTCATGTGTACACTAGATACTATTCCTATTTGTCTACTGTGGAACATGACCTGAGAAATTCTCTCATCTCTCTCCCATCTCGTGGTATTTCTAATGATCATTTCCATCAGCAGACACGTATGTGGGTATTTATTCCATCTAAAAATCATCTTCTTGACTGTACTTCCTCTGCCAGCCACTGTCCCCAATTCCTTTTTCCCATTTGGGAAAAAAATTCTTCAAAAAAAGAGTAGTTATTTGGTGGAGGTATCATGGATGCTTGCATATGTCCAAGCTCATCAAATTATATCCATTAAAAATGTTCAGTTGTGTATCAATTGTACCTCAATAAAGCATTTTTTTTCTTTTCTTTATTTTTATTTATTTATTTATTTATTTTTGCCGTTTTTGGCCCACCACCTCTGGCATATGGGGCCGATGCCTTATTCCTTTGAGCCACAGGCACTACCCCTCAATAAAGCATTTTATGAAAGAATTGTCTGTACTCACAGACTTGAGTTGCTCTAGAGTTATTCATCCTGTAGCAAACCCATTTCACTAACAGTATTACTTTTACCACTATACCAAAACTGCATTTATCAAAGTCAAAGTCCCCAGTGACTTCCAGAGTGCTAAATCCAATGGTTAGGTCAGTTTTCTATCTTCCTGATAATTAACTTATCAGCTTATTTGGCACATTTGATCTTTCTTTTCTTTTGGATGATGTTCTTTATCTGATTTCTAGAGAATCACATTTGTTTGGTTTCTATCCTGCTCCATCAGCTCTTCTTCCTTAAGTTCCTTTCCTGGCTCCTCATATTCTCCCTTTCCTTATCCCTGACGACTCCAGGGATATAGCCCTGACATTGCCAGGTCTTCTCAAATTTTTGAAGAGAAATTTGAAATCTGAATAAATGAATGAAGTCTGAATAATTGTGTGAAATTGCTCATTTTTTTTTAATTTGGGGGAGTCCATCCTTCTACAAAAAGCCCATAATCAGATTCAACCAGTGAACTTGATTTGCAAACTCTGAACTAGTAGGATCTGACTCCAACCATAGCCGAGGGAGCAATCCTATATTATCACTGTGTGATCTGTGCCTTGGTTTCCTCACACTGAAAGTGAATATTCACTTGTTTATTCAACCTAAAATATTTGGAACACTTGCTTTATTTGATGAGTAAATATATTGAATAAGACAGATTAAAGTGCCTATTCACCTAGAGCTTACACTCTAGAGTCGGGGGAAACTTAAAAATAGCAGTTGCATTCACAAGACTACACGGGGTAACGGTTAGGATGTGAAAGAAAAATGGTCATGTTTAGGGTGACCAGACGTCCCACTTTTTAACAATTTGTCCCATGTTTTAAAAAAGTCCCAATTTTTGGAAAGAATGCACGAACGGGTGGGAGAACAGGAAGGGAATATACAGTTTTTGGCTGCCATGTGGCTATTTCACCGGAATATGAGTTTTATATTATTTTTGTTAATTTTATAATGTTAAATTGTAATAATAACAAGTAATTGTTGAGAAGTGATTATGGAGAACTGCTTATCAAAGTTTGCATTGTTGTCAGGCCCCGCCCTGCCCCCCCCATGCCCCCCCCCATGGTTGTCCTGCTTTACAAATGTTATAATCTGGTCACCCTAGTCATGTTATAGGTGACTTTCAATTGGGTGCTCAAGAAGGGCTTCACAAAGCTGGGTGTGGTTGCTCATGCCTGTAACCCCAGAACTTTGGAGGCTGAGGTGGGTGGATTGCTTGACCTTAGGAGTCTGAGACCAGCCTGAGCAAGAGCGAGACCCTGACTAAAAACTAGCCAAGTATGGTGGCAGGTACTTGTAATCCCAGCTACTTGGGAGGCTAAGGCAGGGGGATCATTTGAACTCAAGAGTTTGAGGTTGCTGTGAGCCATGATGATGCCATGGCACTCTACCCCAGGGTGACAAAGTGAGAATCTGTCTCAAAAAAAGGAGAAGGGCTTCACAGTAAAAAAGTAAAAAATAAGTAAGCAAAGTAACATATCAGCTGAGACCTGAATGACAAAAAGGAGCCAGCCTTGTGAAAATCTGATTGAAGAATGTTCCAGTCATAGTTGATAGGAAATGGAAAGGTCGTGAAATGGGCACAAGCTTGTTATAGCCAAGAAAGCTCCAGAAGGGAAGTGTGGGTGGAGGGGTACAATGAACTGGGAGATGAAGGTACTAGATGAGGCTGGAAAAGGGTATGCAGAGGTCAGATCCTCCTGTTGCATATTGTGGACCACCATAAGAAGTTGACTTTTAACAGTAACCAGAGGCAAAATGAGAATATTTTTGTTTGTTTGTTTGTTTATTCTTTCTTTTTTTGCAATTTTTGGCCAGGGCTGAGTTTGAATCCACCACCTCTGGCATATGGGGCTGGCGCCCTACTCCTTTGAGCCATAGGCACTGCCCTAGTTTGTTTGTTTTAAGCTGGTGGGTAACAGGATCAGATTTACATTTTTTTAAAATTAGTTGCCCTGGTGACAATGGATTATAGGGAGTCCAGCAAGGAGACCAAGTTGAGAAGAGACTGTATTGTTTGAAGAGTGATGAGATAGTAACTTGGTTGCGGGTTGTAGCTCTAGAAATGGAGAGTAATGAATGAATCCTAGATGTGTATTGAAGGAGGAGCTGATAGGATGTCCTGATACACAGGATGTGAGCAATAGCTACATAAAGGATGACTCCTGTTGCTTTTGAATTAAGCAACTAAGTAAATCATGGTGCTATTAACTGGGAGAAAAACAAGGACCATAAGACCTACCATTAGGAAATGTTGACAAGCACTTAGCACCATTGCTGACAGAGTAAGCCCTCCATACCTTATCTCTTATTTGTATTTTACTACTTATTAGCAAATGATGTTTTAGCCCTTATTTTATAAAAACATTGTGCCAATCCTTAGTGTAACTCTGTGAGGTAGGTCATGTTATTGAAGATGATAAAACCAATACTCAGAGATTAAACAACTTGCCCACTGACAGATGGTTTATAAATAGTAGAGCTGAGGCTTGGACAGGTCTGTCTGACTCTGTATCTCCCACACAATTAGGTGCCTCTACTGTCTTCTTATTACCTATTTGATTGTTCTTTACATAAATATGTATTTGTATATTACAACAAATGAAATATGGTTACTTAGATTAATTCCCGCCTGTGTAAAGTTCTGTGGTTCTATCTTCTGTTTCCTCAGTGTACAGTACTTTCTGGTGATGAGGATGGAATTCTATTAATTAAAGAGAGATAACAGAGGGCAGTGAAATAGATTCTAAATTCAGAAAAAGTGAGCATCAAGTTGAAGTAGGAATTTTCACAGGTTGAACCTGACCTCTTGCCTTACAAAGTGTGAACACCTTTGTGATCATTTTTCAGTTTCCCAATACAGAAGGGCTTAAATGTTGTTTTCTACCAAAGAAGAAAGTGGAAGACTTTCAAGCAGGTATCTCTTTAACTGACTTTTTGCCTTTTTACTCTGACTCCCAAACATCTAAGGCTTAAGTCTTATGATGAGTCAGTTATAGACACATAACAAGTATATGACAAAGTACTAAAATGAATATAGTGAGGTGTCATAAATGTTATCATTATGTTTTTCAAAAACTCACTACATGAAACCAGTTACTTCTGTGCTCCTTGAAGTTAAACTGTTTCATAGAGGAACACCGATGAGAGCTTATTACTTCCTAACTACAGTTTTGTTTGCTTTTTTTTTTTCTTTTTGAGACAGAGTCTCACTCTGTTGCCCAGACGACAGTGCCAGGGAATCAACCTAGCTCACAGCAACCTCAAACTAGTGGGTTCAAGTGATCCTCCTGCCTTGGCCTCCCAAGTAGTTGGCACTGTAGGCACCCACCACAATGCCCAGCTAAGTTTTTTATTTCTCAGTAGAGGTGGAGTCTTGCTCTTGCTCAGGCTTGTCCAGAACTCCTGAACTCAATCCACCTGCCTCGGACTCCCAAAGTGCTAGGGTTATAGGTGTGAGCCGTCGTGCCCGGCCTGGTTAATAAAAGGGATGCTTTTTAGCCAATATATTTTCAGCTCTCATGTATCTATTATTCATTCAACAAGTATTTACTGTGTGGAAGGTACTAAAGAAAGCAAAAGTAAGGCAGCACCTGTGGCTCAGTGAGTAGGGCGCCGGCCCCATATACTGAGGGTGGTGGGTTCAAACCGGGCCCTGGCCAAACTGCAACAAAAAAAATATCCAGGTGTTGTGGCAGGTGCCTGTAGTCCCAGCTACTCGGGAGGCTGAGGCAAGAGAATTGCCTAAGCCCAAGAGCTGGAGGTTGCTATGAGCTGTGATGCTACGGCACTCTACTGAGGGTGACAAAGTGAGACAGTCTCTTAAAAAAAAAAAAAGAAAGCAAAAGTCAATGGCAGGGCTCCTGACTTCTAACAGATTAAAAGGGGAATTAGGATATGTATACATACTATAACATAATACGCATAATTCAAATAAAAGATCTTATGTGGGTCATCGTGGATTATATTCTAGAAAACATCCAAGAACTAAACATATGTTTGAAAGTTTGAATATATAACTTTACTTCAGTTCCTTGAAAAACTTCAAGGGAGAGCCAATTTGGTATACTTTCTACCCCACCCCCAACAGCAATAAAAATCATCACTTCATATTACTTTCCCTCCTAATACGTCTTGTGCACTGTCCTTGCCCAGAAACCTCTCATTACTCCTTATTCTCATCACCAACTCTTCCTGAAATGCATCCCCTGAAAGTTTCTCTTTTTGTCCTTGTCTAGTGCTTATTTTTTCCCCTGCAAGAAGCTCTCATTCCCCTTTCCAATATAATTTAATGAAACTAGTATTTCTCCTTACAATTCTTCCATTCTTTCTGCCTCTTACTCCTATTCTGTACAATAAGAGCCCAGAAATGATCTGCCACACCGAGAACCTCTGTAGCAGTGGCTGGATTTGCAGAAACCCATGTAGTCAAAAAGAGGAGTATGTCTAGAAGACAAGGAGAAGGGGAAAGCTGTAAACATTAACTTAGTGGCTTTTATTCCGTCACATATGAGGAAAAGTGATATATACTATAAGACATATGGAGAGAAAGTTGTACTGTACAGAGAGTAAGGAAAAATAGCTTATCTGACAGAATCAGAGGTGTTTGAGGATCTAAACAGGTGGTGACCATATAGGTCTTCCCAGGCAGCTGAAACAATGTTCAAGGTCAAGGAGGCAGCAAAACACAGGCTGTGCACAGAGAAGACCAGGCAGGTGAACCTGGCTGGAAGCTGGGTTTATCAAGGGCCCTTTTCTGAGTGTGAACCTAATAATAACTAAGCCTTGTTTGATGGAGATATATATTTGAAGCAGGAATTCCTTTTTTTTTTTTTTTTTTGAGACAGAACCTCAAGCTATCCCCCTGGGTAGAGTGCCGTCGCATCACAGCTCACAGCAACCTCCAACTCCTGGGCTGAAGCGAGTCTCCTGCCTCAGCCTCCCAGGTAGCTGGGACCACAGGCGCCCATCACAATGCCCAGCTATTTTTTGGTTGCAGCCGTCATTGTTGTTTTGGCGGGCCCAGGCTGGATTCGAACCCGCCACCTTAGGTGTATGTGGCTGGTGCCTTAGCCACTTGAGCCACAGGCGCTGAGCCAAAGCAGGAATTCTTAAGACATTGACCAATTCTTAGAAAAGAAGCTAAGAAAACCACAACTAATGAGCACTTTAACTTGCTGTCAGGTAATAAGGCATGTTTTTAGTAGATAATGTTTGCACAGAGAAATGTGTATTGAAAGGGGACAAATTCCCTTCTATGCAGCTACTCTTAGCAAAAAAAGGCAATACTGCTGACCCCAGCATTGTGATTCGGTATGCTCTCCAACTAGTTTTCTCAGGGATGATGATAAATTCACACGGAGCCACTCCTACTCTCTCTCTCTTACCACTGTGGAGAGTGATCCACCTCGGCAAGATAGCTCATTAATATTTGGCTACGGCTTTGAAACAGAATAGCTAAGTAGGAGGGTAATGTGCATTTCCACCCTGGGGCCCTGATCTCATTAAAACATGACCCAGGCTAATAGCAATCCCACTCAACACTAAAGCATTATATGCTTATCTGAGTATAGAGAGATGCTATATGCATTTTTTATTTTTCAGTCCCATTACCCTGATCCCCTCTCTGTGTTTTCCCCTGATTTTCCCCAATGAAAGGGCTTTGGCCACATTTCGTATTTACATTTTTCTTTTACTCTCAGACAAGAGATCTCTATTTCCTCCTTTTAAACTCAGTTTAAAGCTCCCCCCTTAACTCCGTCATACACTACACTACACTACACTACACTACACTACACACACACACACACACAGCAGAATTTCCATACATGTGGGTTTTTGACTTACTGGCTGGAACCCTCAGATCACTAGTGTCTGAAGGTTTTTTAATATGTTGAGTTTTACCAGTAGAAATGGATGGCAAGAGGGCAATTTTTACAAGATGACAGTACAAAGAATGATACTGGGAATAGCAGTATTTTATAGCAGGGTGCAAAGTCAACAGAAAATTCTGATTTTTTTAAGGCATTTACTTCCCTAAATGATACTGGTGTTCCCAGTATTATAAGATGTACTATGTATTAGGTAATGCCTCTGTACAAATATTCCAGCCAACTTTTGACTTCAATCCTATACATGACATAAAACAAATGAGTTAGAATTGTTGTTTCTAAATAAAATATAGGTAATATAGGTAATTTTTCCTTTCATTATTCTAGAGACAGATGTAACCAAGTGTGATTTCCCAGCATATGACTAGGTTGCAGGAAGAGGGCGGTCAACAAAGATTTCCCTGGTCATTCACGTTTACTGTTTTTATCTTCCTCTAGAGGTAAAGCCCCAAACCCAGTTTTGGACCAAGGCCTTGGTCTTTCTGAAATATCTACCCCATCTCTTTCCCCTCAGAGCTGGTTCTTTCTGTTAGTAGCCTTGTTTCTTGTTTTTGTTTTGTTTTGTTTTGTTTTTGAGACAGAGTCTCACTATGTCACCCTCGGTAGAGTGCTGTGGCCTCACAGCTCACAGCAACCTCAAACTCTTGAGCTTAAGCGATTCTCTTGCCTCAGCCTCCCAAGTAGCTGGGACTACAGGCGCCCGCCACAACGCCCGGCTATTTTTTTTTTTTTGGTTGCAGTTGTCATTGTTGTTTTAGCTGGCCCAGGCCAGGTTCAACCACACCAGTCTCTGTGTATGTGGCTGGTGCCATAACTACTGTGCTATGGGCGCTGAGCCAGTAGTAGCCTTGTTTTTAAAACTGTCTTCCTCTGTCGTCTCCCATCTCAGGAAGCTTGCCCAGGGGTTCAAAGTCCAGGTCAGATTGCTTCTGGTGGGTTTGTAGGGGGATATTCCATGGTGAAGTAAAATTAATTTTAGTTTATTAAATGATTTCTCTGGACTTCTAGAGAAAAACAATTTTAAATAGGCATAACACATGAAATCATGAAGATGTTAGTATTTTTCTGTAATCCTACCACACGCACAACCCAAACCAAATAAACTGAATCTTTTTACTGAAGAAAAACGTTATGAGAACAAGTTGTAGTACCAGAGGGATTTGTGTCTGGTCCCCTTCCTGGAACTACTCAGCCTCCTTTCCAGTGGCCCTTCCACTGCCTATCCCTTTGGTTTTCATTCAGCTGGGCTCTATCCCAATCAGGTCCTCCATGCACCTTGATCCTTTTGTCCTCCACTCACTCACACCACTAGTTATTTCAGATGTGCCATTGTCCCACCTCCACCTAACCTTCTGTCCTCACTCCCCCTCAGGTGCCTGTTGTGACAAACACAGGCAAGATCCTCCTTGCCACATTCAGAGACTGTTCTCTGCCCCAGAGGAAGAAGTGACCTTTCTAGATCAATCCACCCAATAAACTTCCCTGTATGTACTTTTGTATTTTTCTAAAAATTCCATTATTTGCCATTCACATAACCTAAGTATATAAAAAAAACCAGAGCCCTGTATCTCCTGCACCCTGTTCTACCCCACCCCACCTTATACCCTGGCACCCTAAGGCCTCCCATCCCCTGATCTTGAGCCCACTCTTTCATAGGTAATACCTTATTAAGTGTTTTTCCAGACCTTTATTATACTTACTCAAACTTAAATCTTTAATATAAAGCAAACATAAGTCTACAAATATACATAGAATATTTGCACAGAACTTTTGGGGGCATTTTGTTATATAAAAAATAAAAAGTCCTATCACATGATTAAAAAAATTAATATTGTGGCCATGCCTCCCATATGTTATGCGGGATCTCATTCTCTTCCATATTCCTTGTTTTCAAGCTTTTTTTCCAGCTATCTCCTTTCCCCACAGCTGAAGTTTCTCCCCTATTCCAAAGGACCCTCCCTCAACTGTGTATCCCACTTTGCTCTGTCCCTTCTAAATCAGGAGTCCTTAAAGAGCCACCCCTCCTTCACTTCCCACTCACTCCAGAGTTCTGCCCGTCACTCACTGGTATCTGCTAGAAGAGCCAATGTAAATGCCAGACCTAACAGCCACTTTTCAGATCCTGTCTTAGAGGGCCCGTCAGCCCATGATCTTTTTCTCTTTTTTATTCTTTTCCAAGCTACTGCTCTCAAGTACCTGATTGCCTTGCTGGTTTCCACCAGGGATGACTTTGCCCTCTAGTGGATATGTGGGGATATCTGGAAATATTTTTGGTTATCACAATCGGGGTGGGGTAGGATGGAAATGTCAAGAGTGACAATGTAGGGAGACCCTGCCTTACATGGATGTAAATAAGCCCAAGAACGTTTCTGAAAAGTACAAACTCTTTATTAAGTAACTAGGGATCCAGCTCCCAATCCAAATGAATGCCCATGCCTGCCCCAACAGGAGACAACCCAAAGTCAGGTCCAGTTACTGTAGAGATGTCAGGGCCAAGGTAGCTTCTCAGTCTCTAGGGCCACGGGTCCTGGACAACGTCCCAGGCTCTTCCAGTTGTGACTCGGTCTTGTCCAGGTGTAACTCCTCCCCGTCTTTCCACCTATGAGATAAACCATACATTTACACTCCATTAGCACAGCTAATAGTTACTAGAGGAAGAGAAGCTAACCAACCTCTCACCCAGCCCTTACCTTCCCCACCCGCTCCCCTCCTTCTAGAAGTTGATTTCCCACGGGGATATGTCTTTATTGTATTTCCTATTTCTCAATCACCGGCCCAGATTCCCCTACCGCATTTATCACACTTTGGCCCATGGTCCAGACTAGGAAACCCTCTGGGCACTGTCAGTTTGTGACTTACCTCCCTGGTAGTGGCGGAAGCTCCCTGTTCAGTTATGACTGTCCCAGGTCCTGCCCACTGGAAACTGAGGTAGATTCTGTCACAGGGCTGCAGTCACAGGAGTCCTCGCCTACAACTAGTGCTGACATCCTCTGTAAGTGGCCCTGAGGGATTCCCTTAGGGGTGGCAAATCTCTACTGTGTTGGTTTGAGTAAGTATGAACCTGAGGTAATACTGGGCCTGTTTTGATTCGTGATATAACTCCTTTAACAGGAATGAGCTTCCCAACCAGTTCATTCCTGGAAAACTTGGGATGCAGGAATCCCCTCTACTCTCCATACCCGGATCCAACTCCCCAGCCAGTTTCAACATTTCCTTTGATGATTTTTTTTTTTGGAAATTGCTTTTCTGGTACCAATTTCTGACTTGGGAATAATCTGATACACCCTCAAGTTAGCTTAGAGAAAAGGGGGTCTAAGTAAAGAGAATCTTCAAGCAGCATGATTGCAGGAAGTCAAAAGTGCTTGGGCAATGTTGGGGGACCTAAGAAAGCCACACAAACCCTTTCCCCCCTTCTTCTACTCCTAAAACAAAGGTAGACCCCCCCCAAAAGACCCTAACCTGACAGGCAACCTACAGAATGTGCCCACCCACCATAGCCCCACAGAAAGTGGTCTCCAACTCTTGCCCCTCCCCCAGGGCACAGACGCTATCTTTACACTGCCCAGACATCCTACCCTTCTTTCAATAAACCTGTCCTGAGCCCCCACCACTCTATTCATCTTTCTGGAGTCGCAGGCTGTACTCCTCTTTACCTGTCTGTTCCCTGGAACCTCATACTGGAGTCCTGTAAAAGATACCTGTCTCTGTCAAGAGCCAGTTCTGTCCCCTGCAGCCAAGGCCAGCTCAGCTATGGGATTGGTGTCCATGGCTCTGACCCTAACTTGAACTCTAAGTGACCCATTGCCTTCATTGCCCAACAACATCCTGACTAGAATCTGCCTCTCTTCAGATTCTCTACTGTGAAAATCCACTGGGCTCAGGATGGGTCAAATGTCCACTCCTGCTCCAATCACCTAAAGCCTGGGTGGGGCAGAGGGAGGAGTGTTATAAACATGGCTGTGTGAACACTAGGGTGGAGGGAAGAAACACACACACACACACATACATGCAGGCGAACATGCAGGTGCACACACACACACCGCACAAGTTTTGGGGTGTTGAATGCTAATGCTCTGAAATACAAAAGGGATAATTAAAACATGTCTATCCGTGTACCTATCCCCTAATCTACATCTTCCCTTGGCCACTACCCCATTTATCCATCTTTGTCACAACCCCCACCCATCTCCCACTTTCCCCTTCCAACCTCACCATTCCCTCTGGAAATAAGATTTCCCATTCAAATATGTTTCTGTTCAACTCCCATTTTTGAATTCAAAGGCTTTGAAGCCAGATTCCCCTCCCACAGCAGAAGCAAATTTCTCTCTGCGAGAAATTCACAGCTTTACACCAAGGGCAGTCCCAATCTCCAGGTCTGCGATATACTGGAGGTCTTCTCTGCTGATGGACTTCAGTTTCTCTCCTGTCTCTTTGGAGTTCTTGAGGGTCTACTGCCTGAATTCCCACATCAGACCACAGGCTAGTGTCATAGGCCCTCCAGTAGGAAGGCATCTGGGGCTGATGTGGTACTGTGACTGGTACTGCCTGTGGGAATGAATTGAGTCCGGCCGAGAAGTTGGACAATGGGCATGAGTAGGAGTACGTGAATGAAGCAGGGAGCTGGACAGGAAGGAGCTCCGGTGGGGCAGTGGCCTGGGGTTCACGGGTTCCAGACAAAGAATACATGGTTGTTTCCACTGACCTGACGTTTCTCTCCCTCTGCGCTCTAGAGGTGTAGTTTGTATGTTCCATAACTCCAAGAAGCTGCAGGATGCTTCCATCCAGCTCCTGTGCAACCTCTGCCTGGGCATTCCTTTCTTCTTCTCCTCTTCCTCCTCTAGTAGCGGACAGGTTACCACCAACAGCCAAGGCCTCCTCCTCCGCCTCACCTGCTCCCTTCCTCCCAGCTCCTCCAGCTGTGGCCTGCTCCTGGTGTCCTGAGGCCTGCTCCTGGTGTGCTGTGGCCTGCTCCTGCTGTCGCTGATGCCCTAGCTCCTAGAGAGAAGAGGGCAAGACTGAGATGGGTCCTGGGGGGCAGGAAGGGGTGGGCTACTGGGGGGCTCTAGCTCCTGGAGAGAAGGGGGCAAGGCTGACATGGCTTCTGGGGGTGGGCTGCCAGTGAAGGCCTACCTCCCGGGGAGAAGGGGGCAGGGCTGAGATGGGTTCTGGGGGAGGGTCAGGAGACTTGGACTGGGACCAGTCTGGGATCTTACGGCTTGGAGGAGTTTCCACCTCAGCAGGTCCCGCTCTTTCTGCACCCGAGTCAGATTGGCCTGGGCCAGCCGCAGCTCAAAGGCTGCCTCCCTGCGCTCCATCTCCTTCTGTGCCGTGAGCTCCCTCAGGTTTGAAGCCAAGGCCTGCGCAGCTGACTTGTGCAGTCTGGCGAAGTCGTGTAGCCACTGCACCCTGCGCGCTTGTAATTGCCCCTGTCTGCGGGCGAAGCGCACGCTCAGGGCCAATCCACTCCAGACACAAGCCTCCCTGGCCTGGCTGGGCACCTCGCTGTCATCCAAGATGGCATTGAGCTTCTCTTCTACCTCCTCCCACGACTGGGATACATTTTCGAGGTAGAACTCAGGGCCTCTCACGTGTCCAGCCATCTTCTCATTGATGAAGGCCATCACCTTGCTATGATGGAACCCACCACTGGGGTCTTCGGGTTTCAGGGCCATGATGGTTTAGGGCCTTAGTGGTTTCTGTGATCCTGCCAGGATGGAAGAACTGGTAGAGCCCATCCCCCCGCCTTCAGCCCTTCCCTCCCCTACAGTCTCCTCACATCCTCCTCGCCTCTTTCCTCTCCCCTCTCCCATTCTCCCCTACCCCGTCAAACCAGCCACTCGTTATGACCACATGATGGCTTGCAGGCCTTCGGTCACCTCCCTGCCTTACCCGACTGTGCCTCACCTCTTTTAGCAAGGGGCTGGAGCAGTACAGGCTGGCCACACCTGCATGTCAGGCCCAAAGTTTGAACAGGGCCTCTCTCCCTCTCAGGGCTCCGGGGAAAAGAAAGCTCGAGGTCGGCTCTTACGGCTTTTACTCTCGGACTGTTCCAAGTTTGAGAGACTGGGGGGGGGGGGAAAGGAGTGAACTAGGAAGGCTCCTGCCTCTCCACGGGATATAAGAGAAAACACCGTGTGGTTGAAAGGCCTTGAAGGCTAAAAGAAACAAATTGTTAAAAAAGAGTTACACCCAAGAGAGTGATGCGCTTAAAGTCAAGTCAAAAATGTCTCATCTACCCACATACCCCCCACCATTTGGTTTGTCCTTCACAAGGGGCTGATAGGCCCCACCTCCTGAACGAGAATTATTCGAGAACAAAAAATAACCGTACTTCTCTATGGCCTGTGGCGTCACACAGGTTAGGGAACTTTTTATTTAAAGGGCCAGATAGTAGGTATTTGAGTCTTTGTGGGCAAAGGATTTATAAGTCCCAACTACTTGTAGCACAAAAGCAGTCATAAATAATGCCGTAAGGAATGAACATGGCTGTGTTCCAATAAATCTTTATTTATAAAACTAGGAAGTTGGCATGATTTTGTCTATACTTTATCAAGCTACATTCTCAATGTAGTAAGGTAATATGTCATTGTAGTTTTGACTTGGATTTCCCTGACAGTTAGTGATGAAGAGCATTTCGAGTCCACATTAGTCTTAGAAAAAGTGATAATCATTCATTTTCTTGTATGTGTTTGCCATTTGTAGATTATCTTTTGAGAAACGTCTGTTCATGTCCTTTGCCCACTTTTTATTTTTTTTTCCCACTTTGTGGACTGGGCTAGAGTGTAGGGACATCATCGTAGTTCACTGAAGTCTCAAATTCCTGGGCTCAAGTGATCCTTCTGCCCTATCCTCCCAAGGAGCTGGCACTACAGGCCACCACTCAAGCTAGTATTTCTATTTTTTTTTTTTTTAGGCAAAGTCTTATTATGTCACTCTCTGTAGAGTGCTGTGGCATCATGGCTCACAGCAACCTCCAACTCATGGGTTTAAGCAATTCTCTTGCCTCAGCCTCCGGAGTAACTGGGACTACAGGCGCCCACCACAATGCCTGGCTATTTTTTGGTTGCAGTTGTCATTGCTGTTTATCAGGCCTAGGCTGGACTAGAACCTGCCAGCCTTGGTGTATGTGGCTGGAGTCCTACTCACTGAGCTATAGGGGCTGTGTCTACATTTAAGTTTTTAATCCATCTTGAGTTAATTTTTGTATATAGCAAGAGTAGAGATACAAAATAAAAATGTTCATAATATTTCTCACACTTTTCCCTGCTTAAAAAAAATATTTACCCATAGTCCCAGCTACTTGGAAGGCTAAGGCAAGAGAATCGCTTTAGCCCAGGAATTGGAGGTTGCTGTGAGCTCTGATGTCACTACACTCTACCCAGGGCAACAGCTTGAGGCTCTGTCTCACACAAACAAACAAAAAAATATATATGCCAATCATAAGCAGCCACATTTCAGAAACTGACAGCTAATTTATCAAACCACATCCGAATAAGATAAATGCCTAGCTGTAGCCAATCAAGAGATTTTTCTATTTTGCTTCTATGTCTGGTCTATAAAAGCTTACTGTTCGTGCTGATAAGAGCTCCCTGAACTCTTCCACTTATAAGTACAGCCCAATTCATGAATTGCTCTTTGTGTTTATTTGTAAGTGGAAGAGTTACAATTATGATTGGCTGAAACTCACTGTTTATTATCCTCTCAAGTTAGGTTTTAGTTTGTTTATGTACTAGGTTAGGTTGCAGTTTGTTAGATAGGAGCTCAAAGTATGGAAACAGCTTCAGACCAGTAGTTTATTCATTTTAACACCTCCAAGACATGCAAGAGATGATTCCCCTTCTATGTTACTCAATACAGAAACCTCAAAATCATCAACACCTACTTACCCTTAATGATAAATCACATCAGGCATGAAGTCTTGCTACTATAAACCTCAAAACCTCAGAATCCAGTCCTGCTTAGGGAGTACCCATTTTGCTTCCTAAATAATCTTCCTATCTTCTATCTCTACATAATTCCCAGTCACTTCTCAGTCTTTCCTATGATCATGCTCCTCTTAACCTCAAAAATTGTGCTGGCTCCTTGTGATATACTCCTTTTCCTGACATTAGAATCTCACCCTAGGCTACCATCCTGATTTAACTTTCTCTATTTTCTTATCTGCCATCATTTGTGTACCCAAGGGACTAAGCCATAGAGGGATACACTCATTTTAGAGTTTAAGTTATTTTTCCTTCTGAAAAATCAGGGCATTCAATATTTATTTTATGGGCATTATGTTCTGTTCTATGAACTACATTTAAAAATGCAGAATTTCTTCTCTAAGAGTCTTATGTCAGCTAGTAAGAGAAAAAAAATAAATCAGGCATTAAAATACTAGCAAAGAAGGTGGTTAAATCCCAGAGGGATAAAGTTCCACTGCTTTAACTCTCTTTTTAAATGCTGCTATGTCAAGTTATATATTTTATCTATTAGCTATCAGTGGAAAGGGTTCCTATTTTGGCTTGTTCTAGAGTGACTTCTGCAGAAGCATACTCAGGAAAAAATGTAGATAGCAGAATGATGAGTAAAGTGGAGAGAGACTGGAGTTAGGACAAACCATTAGGGAGATGCGGCAGTAATTCAAGAAAACTAAGACAGTGGGTAGAGATAGAAAGAAGAGTATAGAGAGCCATTTTGTAGGTAGAAGTGTAGGGATGTCAGGGACGGGAATGAGGAAATGCCAACGATAATTCCAGGTTTCTGATATGAGAAACTAAGTAGAATGATGCTATAGGCATCTAAGTCTATAGAGAATGAAGTTGTTTGGCTGAGTTCACCTTTAGATATATTGATAATGAGGTATTTATTAGGTGCCCTTGTAGAGATACCATAGGCAGTTTGATATGAGTCTAGAACTTAGCAGAGACCTCAAGACTGGGGCTGCAGTATTGGGAGGCAGAAGTTGTATTTATAGCAATGGTTGAAATAACTCAGGGAGAGAATATGGAGCAAGAAGAGTAGAGAGCTGGGGACAGATCCTAGCTGGCCTCCTTGGATCTCTTCCTTTCTACTACTCCCCTTTGTCCCTGGTCATTTTAGAGCTGTGCCCCTCACTCCTATGTGTTCTCTTCTAACATCAGAATATCTGTGACCCTATTTTTAGTCTCCTATGACATTTTAAAATGGGTGTCAGCTTATGAGCACTTGTCTTTTTATGCAAGTATTCTTCCATTTCTGCTTATAAATATTTGTAGCAATTTAAAAGTATTTTGTTTCTGGCCAGACATGGTATAGGCACGGTGAATCATGCCTGAAATCCTAGCACGCTGGAGGCCTAGGAGGGTGGATCGCTTGAGCTCAGGAGTTCGAGACCAGCCTGAGCAAGATCAAGACCCCGTCTCTAAAAATAGCCAGGCATTGTGGCAGGCTCCTATAGTTCCAGCTACTTGGGAGGCTGAGGTAAGAGAATTGCTTAAGCCCAAGAGTTGAAGGTAGCTGTGAACTATGATGACACAGCACTCTACTGAGGGTCACGAAGTGAGACTCTGTCTCAAAAAAAAAAAGTAAATTGTTTCTTTTGGCTAGAGGACTGGAGGAAGGAGAAACTGAAGATGGGTAAACCTGTTAGGAAGCTACTTCAGCAGTGCAGGCAAAACATTATTAGCACTTGTAGTGTAGCAGGAGCTGGATGAGATGTCAGATGATGAGAGATTTCTTGAAAGAGAATTAGCATCCCAATTGTATATGGAAAATACCATTTGGGGGAGGTAGAATGATGATTTTGCGGCATCTGACTTGAGAAACTAGATGGTGTGGCTAGTGATCCCTCTAATTATGACAGATATTATAGGAGGAAAAACAGACTGTAGGGGAGAGATAGTAAATTCAGTTTTGGATTGATAAGTGCCATCATGATTTATACTGAATCATAGATGGCTATACTGGAACGTGGGAAAGAGGAGAACTGGAGATATGTATTATAGATTTGGATATTATCAATACTATGTACATGGCTGAAACTTCAAGACTGAGTAAAATTGCTGGAAATGATGGTTGGAGGAAGAAAACAAATGAAACAAAATTAAACAACAATATCAAAAACAGAGGAACAATTCCTTAGGAAATGGAAGAGTGGCAAACATTTTGGATATGGGCCATGGAAGAAGAATTAGCAATAAGAGTGTTTGGAGAAGTAGGTGATCAGAAGAAGGGAATATTTTAGAGCAAAGGAGAGGTTTCGAAGGTGGAATGAGTGGTTACTAATTTCAAACAATGCTCATAGGTTAGGTAGGATAAAAGTGAACAAGAGGTCACTAGGTTTATTAGTAAGATATTAGTAAATATCTTAGATTATTAGTGATTCTAGTGATAGAAAGTCAATAGAATGAGAGGATGGAAGCCAGATGACAGTGAATCATAGAACACAGTTACAGGAGCAAGTAGAAATTTTGAATATTGGTAATTCTTGCAGATCTTTGACAGTGACAGCTATAGTGGCTAAACAGAAGCCAGAGACGAGGTCATGGAAGTATAAGTTTACTGAAGCCTAATTACATAAGTTACATGGAAGCTTAGTTACTGAAACGATTATATAGTTTTCAACACAAAGACAGGGAGAGTAATCTGATATCTGCTGTGTTGGGAGAAAGGTAAAGAATTTCACATGTAAAGAATATTGTGTTTTTGGGTGGCGCCTGTGGCTCAAAGGAGTGGGGCGCCAGCCCCATGTACCAGACGTGGTGGGTTCAAACCTGGCCCTGGCCAAAAAGTGCAAAAACAAAAAAAGAATATTGTGTTTTTTGAAGAGTTTGCATTATTACCCAGGTAATAGGGTAAAACCTCTGTGATTACTATGGGAATAATTATGAAATAGCATCGATAGATACAAAAATATCACTATTATCTAAATAACAAGCAGTGAAGAAATGATTCACTTTCTCATCTGGCTTGGACATCAGTAGAAATGTGGTACTAGTGGTGACTCTGTTAAATGAGGTTAATTTTTATTGCACACTTAGTATATGCCAGGTACTGTGCTAGTGCTTTAAATGAACTACCTCATTGTTAGCCGAGAATTTTCCACAGATCTCCTATATTTTTGCATGTTTTGTCAGTAGACTCTACTTTGTCTTTGATTATCTTTTAACAGGTGTATCTATTGAGAGCACTCTTAGAAATAGTGTCTTTCTCCAGAGCAAAGGACAAGTTTGGTCATAGCCTTGCAAAATTAGATAGTTTCTCCCTCTGAAGCAAAAAGCATAGTTATGGCCCATTATAAAAGATACTTGTTTCCTAAGTTTCCAGTAATGCCATCCACTACTTCTTTAAGTGTCATCTGGTCCTCTTTGTATTGTCCTATGGGAAATGGGTCTGAGTAATCAACCCAAATACTCATATGCTGGCTATTGTCATTGCCATAATTAACTGTTTATTGTTTCTTTCTTTTTTTTTTTCTTTTGAGACAGAGCCTCAAGCTATCCCCCTGGGTAGAGTACCATGGCATCACAGCTCACAGTAACCTCAAACTCCTGGGCTCAAGCGAGTCTCCTGCCTCAGCCTCCCACGTAGCTGGGAACACAGGTGCCCGCCACAATGCCAGGCTATTTTTTTTTGGTTGCAGCCGTCATTGTTGTTTGGTGGGCCCAGGCTGTATTTGAACCCGCCACCTTAGGTGTATGTGACTGGCACCTTAGCCACTTGAGCCACAGGCCCCGAGTCTGTTTATTGTTTCTTAACGAGGAGTTTCCTGTCTTCTACCAGCTTCCTGAAACTGGAAAACTAACTCATTAGCTTAAAAGTAGGCTAAAATTTCAAACCCCTTATAATTCTTAACACTTGTAACATATAACAGCCCTATCAAGATAACTGCTTTATTATTCTCATTTTGAAGTCCTAAAAAAACGAAGACTTAGTCACCCATCAAAGATCCATAGTTAGTACATGATAGAACTGGGATTTGAACCTAAGTTACTCTGTCTACAGAGACCACATTCTCAAGCTTATGCTACTAAAGTCTAGTTCAGTTCAAGTCCTTGACTTGACCTTTTCTCTGACTGTGTAATGAAACCTAAGGAAATTGAGTTTGAATAATTCTGGGTGAGGGTAAGCAGTGTCATGCCAAAGGTTGAATGTTCATTTCAGTGGGAGATAAGAAAAGTTAACAAAATATTCTATTCTTATGTCCAACAGATCCTTGTTTGTTTAATAACCAGGTTTATGTCTAATGGAAAAAATGAAGATAAACTTAAATCCTAATATACTGACATTTTTGCTGGCTTGAAATAACATCCGTGGAAGATGATGTTTTTTATTTAAAATTCTGAAAACTAACTAAAAAAAAAAAACAAAAAAAAAACCCCAAATCCCTGAACTCTTCACAACTCTACAAACCCAGATGTAAGGTTATTTACTTAAAGACTAAAAATGATAAAAGTGAGATTTTTCCAAAGATCCTGTTTCTCCCCTATCTATGGCATAGATATTTTCATTCTTCTTTTTTTTTTTTTTTGGAGACTGAATCTCATATGGTTGCCATCTGTTGAGTGCAGTGATGTCATAGCTCACAGCAACCTCAGAGTCTTGGGCTCAAGCGATCCTCTTGCCTCAGTCTCTGGAGTAGCTGGGACTATAGGCTCCTGCCACAATGCCCGGCTATTTATAGAGCTGAGGTCTCCCTCTGGCTTAGGCTGGTCTTGAACTTGTGAGCTTAGGCAATCCACCTGCCTCGGCCTCCTAGAGTGCTAGGATTATAGGCGTGAGCCACTGCACCTGGCCTGGTATTTTCATTCTTAGAATAAGTTTATATCTGCTTTTCAATGTATGTAAGCAGCATGGCACATGAGAGGTGCTCAATAAATGTCATTTGAATAATTGTAAAGGCTTGTGGTTCTTCATAGAGTGATAACATGATTAAATTGGTTAGAGCTCTGGCCCTTTTGGTCTCATAATGCATTAGCGTTGCATGTTTGCAGTTTTGTGTAGTTATTTCTGCACTCATTTGAAAATCCCTTTTCCAACAAGGGCACAAACATTTTTCAAAAAAAAAAAAAGAACTTTCTTATTTTTCTAATCATTTGTAACAAGTAGAATTCATCCTGAATGCTGAATTTGCTACAATATTGGTTGATTGTTTACATTTTGAGAAGGACAGTCTCACCCAATGACTGTAGATGGATGGATTGATAGCTATGCATAGGAGTCAGTTCAGGTTATAAAATGTCAGAAAGCAAAATTTTACTTTGCTGATCATTAGATGGTTTTTGGAATTTGCAAGAAAATTATTTTGAAGTGAGGCTAAAACAATTAAAGAAATAACTCAGAAAAGTTTCAACTGTATCCTGAAGCATTTTATCTAGGGCTTTATATTTTATGTATGAAAATGTAATAAAATTCTATTTTATTTAGGATATTTTTGCTAGCTTAGTCCTGGTGATACAGTAAATTTACCTAAGTTCAGACTCTAAAACAAAACTCTGGATTTTGTAATATGGTATAAGCATGTTTTAATAAATGGGAATTAGGAAGGAACATTTGGATTATTTTTTTCTTTTTTTTAAATTTCTTATAGTAAACTATGTACATTAATGCAATCATGGGGTACAGTGTGCTGTTTTCATATACATTTTGAAATACTCTCATCAAACTGGTTAACATAACCCTCATGTCATTTTCTTAGTTATTGGTTAAGACATTCATACTCTGCTTTTAGAAAGATTCACTTGTACCCTTGTAAGATAAACCAAAGAGGTGACCCCACCATCACCCTCCCTCCACCCATCCACCCCCTTCACCTCCCCTCTCCCTGGATTTTTCATGTACATTTGAAATCCTGAATCTTCCTCTTCTCCCCAGAGAACCCAAGATTGGTCAACATTTTCCCTTAGAAATATCCCTGGTTAAAAAAAAATACATAAATTATGAATTAAACTATAATAGTTAATATTAAACTGTGGAAATAGAAAGTGAAGTTTATTTATGAATTTTCAAATTCTTCTGCGCTATACATATTAAGATTATTCTTTAGGTATTATCTTTACACATTTGCTTTTCTTTCTGTTAGCTTCCCCAAGTTGGTATGGACAACCACAGATTCGTTTGGCTATTAAGCAATACAATGTTAGCACCTGAGTTCTGAGGGCAGGCAGGGGCTAGCAGCCAGGAAACCTTGGTTCTAAACCACTGACCCGCTCTGTCAGCTTGTCTACGTTCTCCCCCTGTTTACATGTTATTTCTATAGGTGATAGAAAAAACCTTGCCCATTTTCCTGGGCTATTGGGAGAATTAAGTATGATAATAGATACGGATATACTTAGAAAGATTCCAAATGTATATAATTCTACATTATTGCTTCACTATCATTGAGAGGCCTTGTACTTACATTGAGGCTTTGAATGTGTTCCTTGTCCTCCTCAGGATATGAAGGGGGAGAGAAAAAATATATAATCACTATTCTTGCACACTCGTCATTCTGCCTCCTCAAATTCGCGCAGCTCTAATTGTACCTAATGAAAGAAAAGTAACATTTTTAGGTTCCAGTTGCAGGAAACATTTAAATAGAACTGGCCTGGGGGCATTTTTCAAAATAAAATGTAAATAGTGCAAGATTGTTAGCAGGGACTGTGCCAGGGCTGGATTACATGACTGGTAAAAAATCAACCTGAGTCTCAGACTGTCAGGCAGCCTTGATCTCTAGTCTCTCAAGTCACCCGTGGTGACAGCAAGACTCACACCAGACCTTGTCTTTGAGTTCCAGGGACCTTGGTTGTCATCAATGGCTAGGACTTGTTCATGGATTAAGAAGCAATTTGTCGGCATCCATTCACACATCAGGGACCAGAGCAGAAGTATATGCACACAGGGCTCTGGCCTAAGGTTGTTTGTAGATCAGCAATTGTCCCCAAGGTAGATTCCCTGCCCTTATCCCCACCCTAAATTAATGCAATGCTGCTGACATTGCCTATATCAGTTATACTTTGGAAGAGGAGGGGAATACACATATGAAAGCATCCACTGTTTTGTGCCTAGAAATCTTACTTAGAGGTCTGGGCTTTCCTATAGAAAATATTTGTCCAAGAAGCTCCCAGAAGGTTTCGTGAAACTCTTACTAACCTTTAATTTCAAAGATTCTGGCCTTTGCCTAGTGGCTAATATTGATAGTACCTGGAAGTCCCTTCCTGCCTTAGTTGCTTTCTCTTGATTCACTTGTTTTTTGTGCTTAAGTTAGGTATCTTTTCAATCCTTTCAAACTTACATGGCTCTCTAATACTAGATGTTTTGCCCAGGTAACCTCTTCTAGACTCTTTCAAGTCAAGTATCACTCCTAACCCAGGAGTCTGGCTTAACCCATTGCTGCCAGTATGGTGTTTTTATATATTGGGGTGATTGTTCACATCACACATAAATTATAATTATATATTATATTATTATATGGGTATATGTACACATACATGTGTATCTATATGTAACTATTATGTATGTATGTTAGCAGTGTACAGAATAATGTTGGCTGTACCTGCAATTCTAATTATAGGTAGAATTTATTGCATCCTACTATGTGCCAGATACTGCATTAGGTCTTTTACTTATATTAGTTTATTTGATACATAGTCAGAAGAGGCCAGGTTTATAATTATTCTAACTAAAAGTGTAAACCTGTTTTTGATCATAGTTGTATAATGAAAGGAACTGATTTCTCCCACCTCCAATGGAGCCACCATAAAGAGATTCTTATCCTCATTTTTCAGGTGAGGAAACTGAGACGCAGGTTAAATAACTTGTGTGAGGTCACAGATCTAGTTGAACCTAGAGGGTCTTTGATCAATGGAGGTGCTTTGGTAAGAACCACTATACTAGACTGGGCTAAATACCCAGGGCTAAATACATCTGAGGTAGTGAGCTTCTTTCAGGGCATTGGACATTCCAGCTACTCTGTCTATTATTGAGGCCTCTGGTCAATAGTTCTCTTTCCATGGGGGTATAACATAATAATGGGAAGATATTTAATAAGTAAGTCTCTTTCACCTGTGTGGATGAACACCATGGAGCAGACAAGATCAAACCTGTAACATCAAGAACTGCTCATAACACTTTGGATACCTAGCAGAGGTGACTCTCTTTCTTTGGTGTTGGATTCCTCTTAATAACTGTGACCACTTAGATTTCTTCTATCCCCTGACCCTGTCCTAGTCTTCCTGTCTCCTAGATATAGCCAACACACTGTGTTCTTTGCTAATATGGTGATGCACAAAACATGGCTAACCTTTCTCCTAGAGGTGATCCAAGAATACACGCAAATTGTCTGGGTCATATTTATAGAAGGAATGTGATATTTGGTTAGCCATATACCTGAATCAGAGGAAATGAGGGTTTATACCATATGAAATTGATGCAACAGTGAAGAAGATATGGTATAGCTCTCAAAAAACATATCTTTTATTTAATCATCCAGCATTTACTGAGAATTTACTATTTATTCATTTAGATCCCAGAGATAGAGTGACGAACAAGAGCAATAAATTTTTTGCCCTTATTAATTTGCACTTACCAAATAAATATCAGAAGGTCAGAGAGGAGCCATGCCTATAATCCTAGATACTCAGGGAGGCTGATGTGAAAGGTTGACTTGAGGCCAGCCTGGACAACATAGCAAGACCCCATCTCTTAAAAAAAATTAAAACAATTAGCCAGGCATGGTAGCATGTGTCCTGGATACTCAGGAAGCTAAAGTGGGAGGATTGCTTAAGGTCAGGAGTTTGAGGCTGCAGTGAACTATCATTGCTGCCACTGCACTCCAGCCTGGGTGACAGAATGAAACCTTTTTTCCTCTGATGAGAAAAGTAACAGGAAGGAAGGCAAGTACAAAGGTCTATGATTTGAATAGGCTTGGTATGTTAAGGAACAGAAAATGCCAGCATGGCTGCATCCTAATAAGTGAAACAGAGAGTGCTGTGATGGGCTAGATCATGTATAGCTTCCTGGAGGCAAGAGGGCTTAGACATTAGAACCTCCATAGTTGACCACCTCCCCATACTGACCACCTCTTTAAGTTGCTTAACTTGACTAAATTTTCATAGACCAGACATGTACCTCACGTGAGCATCAGCACAGTAGGCCTAGTTCCTTATGTTGTCCACCTCTGTATGTTGACCAAATTATTACAATCCCTTGGTGGTCAACTAACAGAGGTTCTATTGTATTATTATTGTGGCTTTAGAGTCATGGCATTGAAAACTATTAGTTGTTAGTATTCATTCTGTAAAAGGAAATGTTGGCTTAGAAACCAATGGTAGCAACAGCCCTTAGAGTTAAAAGACTGGCCACAGGGAAGAGCAAAAATGGCTAGAGCTCTGGTCATAGAGAAACAGGTTTTTGGTATCAGATTTTTTCAGTGCAGCAATTTTGACTCTTGGCAAATAATTCTGACTATCTTAGAGTTTAGAAAATGGGTATAGCTCCTCTCTATAGCCCTATAACAACCTCATGGCCAGAGATGCCCACATCAGCATTTTCTTTTCAATCTTCTTATCAGTTGAAGTAGAAATCTACTGTGTGTGGTTTGGATGTTGTTTCTGATTTCTAGGTAAGGTCCTAAGTGGAAAAGTCAATACTCGTGAAATATATAGAGGACAAACAAAGTTATAAACACCCACTAAAGCCATTTTGTTATTTCTCTGTTCCTACAGGAACTCGACATATTGCATGAAGGTGTCAATGTCCTTGACTGTTGCAGAGAATGAATCAGGCCTGTGTTACAACAGCAGGATCCGCTATTTAGAAAAATCTGAAGTCACAAAAAGAAAGGAGATCTCCTGCCCAGACATGGATGACTTTAAAAAGTCCGATCAGGAGCCCGACGTTGTATGGTACAAGGTAACTCAGCATGGTGTCAAATGCATTTTTTTTTACCTCAGTCAATGGCAGGTTTGAGGATAGGGAAAGGGAGAGATTTGTTACTAGTTTTTGGTATTAGATATTTCCCTGAGAAGAATCAACAGATCCACCACTAAATAATTCAGAGCTATGACTCCTATCTACTTCTGGTTTTCATGTATTTCTATCAGCAGGTATCAAAAGCAGTCCTGCCTTCTCCAACTGCTAAAAGTACATAAAATCTCCTTCCACCCAAACTCCTAAGAGAAAATGGAATGAAGGGTAAAGATTTAAATAACACATAAAAGAAATTATGTGAGGGACCTAGAAATATTATTAACTGTTAGGAACAAAGGCCCACTATGACAAGTAGTACTCACAAAAAATAACAACTCTTACCATGGTCTACACAGTGGTATCCAATCCTTTTTTCTTTTCTGGTGCACATTGAAAGAATAAGAGTCATCGTGGGCTATGCATTAAATACACAAACACTAATGAAAACTGATGAACAAAAGGAAAGATCCGTGCATACTTACAATCTCCAACACCACAGATAAGCAAAATAGTTCTCAAATAATCTGCATGTGGCTCTCATGGGCTGCAGGTTGGACACTCCTGGTCTATAATGCTAGAGCCACTGGAGGAGAGAAATGGGCCCAGTGTAGAATGTAAAAACACTGCTAAACTTAAGTTTAGATGGAAATAAGCCACACTTAAAGGTTGCATAAAAGAGAGTGAAATGAAGGGATTATTTACATCGGTGTGAGCAGAGTTGAGAGAACCAATAAGGGAAGAAGCTGTTATAATTATCATTCCTAGTCCTGTAGTGGAGAAGGAGAAATGTCACTGAAACCTGGCAAGAGTATAGTGGGACTGTCAAGAACTGCAGCCTTGGGTGGCGGCCGTAGCTCAGTGGACAGGCTGCTGGCCACATACACCGAGGCTGTCAGATTTAAACCTGGCCTGGACCAGCCATAACAACAATGACAAGTGCAGCAAAAATATAGCCGGGGCGGCACCTGTGGTTCAGTGGGTAGGACATTGGCCCCATATACCGAGGGTGGTGGGTTCAAACCTGGACCAGCCACCTGAAACAGCAATGATAACTGTAACAACAACAACAACAACAAAGAAGCCAGGCATTGTGGCAGGTGCCTGTAGTTCCAGCTACTTAGGAGGCTGAGGTAAGATAATTGCTTAACTCCAAGAGTTGGAGGTTGCTGTGAGCTGTGACTCCACTGCACTCTACTGAGGGTGACAAAGTGAGACTCTGTCTCAAGAAAAAAAAATAGCTGGGTGTTGTGGCAGGTGACTATAGTCTCAGCTACTTGGGAGGCTAAGGCAAGAGAATCACTTGAGCCCAAGAGTTTGAGGTTGCTGTGAGCTGTGATGTCACAGCACTCTACCCAGAGTAACATAGTGAGATTCTGTCTCTAAAAAGAAATGCAGCCTTAAAGGAACATATGAGGATGGCAGACAGGGCAGGAGCAGGCAGAATAAATACCCTAAGCCTTCTCATCCTGCCCTCTGGTTTCCTGCCAGTTGCGTTTCTCTCCCCCCCATCCCCTGTCAAAGTCAAACATATGGGAGAGGGCAAAACCAGGAGATAGGATCAATAGCCTTCAGCATCCTTGGGCATAGAGTGGGGCAGACAAGGGCAGAGAATGGACATAGAAGAAGAAGTGGAAAATAACCACACAACCTTCCAGCTATGATATTCTGGCTGCTAGCCTGGGGCCCCATGGTCCTATAACTGAGCACCTCCTGCCAGCTCTAAACCAAAGGGATTGACACACTGTACAGTCTTATAATGTGATGTCTGGAGGTGACCAAGGAGGTTTTCTGCACAGATGCTGTGCCCTTTGTTGGAACCAAACACTCAGGACACGTGAAGCATGCTGTTTCTTTAGGATCTGACAGACAGTTTAGGGAAGCCTAAACTTTAACTCCCACAGCTGTCATGTGCTTTTATGTTTGGAAGCATCTTCATTTTCATATCTGGGGTAACTCACCTGCGCATGTACTAAACTAGGACATTCAGGTCTCTATGTGAGTTGTTCTTCCTTTTGTTTCTTAATGAAGATAATATTGTGACAAGTAAAAAGGAACATGGTATTTATTATAAACAAAGAGCATAGATAATTTAATGAGACCCTTCAATACCTTGTTCGTATTTATTAAGCAATTAGTCTGGTGTGTCGTTCACTGTGCTAAGTTTGCTTTCTATATTACCTCATTTAAATCTCAAAACAACTCTGTATAGTGGGTGCTGTGAGTATAAATAGAATAGAAGAAAAAAAAAACCTGAGGCTTAGAGAGATGCAACTTGTCCAGAGTTACACAGCTAAAAATGCCTGATTTTGTATTCAAGGCAGTGTGACTTCAGAGTTCATTTTCTTAATGACTACCTTGTCCTGCAATGGGCCTGGGGCAAAACCCAGCCTTGATCACATCAGAGGAACTCTGGTAAGATGCTGTGCTGGTACACAAGAGCCTGGTGAAAGGGAATAAAATAGTTTTATTTCTGTTTTACAGTTGAGGAAGGGAAGTTGACCTGCCCAAGAGTTAGCTAGGAGTAAAATCCAGGACGTGAGTCTACCCTTATAGTAGTCACTCTACTATCTCTTCATTTCATTTTTATGTTATATTCTTCTTTCTTTCCTCATGTCCCTAGATCTCACTATCATTATTATATACCAAAGCAATTTACTGATTAGGAAATGCTACCCCCCTCCTTAGAAATGGGCTAACAATTGTGAAGAAAATGGCTTTTCCAGCTCTGCCTAGATAATATTGTTTACTATTTCTATAACTTGTTTGTTTTTGTTTTGAGACAGAGTCTTGCTCTGTCACCCTGGGTAGAGTGCGGTGGCAACATAGCTCATAGCAACCTCAAACTCTTGGGCTTGAGCAATCTTCTTGCCTCAGCTTCCTGAGTAGCTAGGACTACAGGTGCCTGCCACAAAGCCCAGCTAGTTTTTCTATTTTTAGTAGAGGTGGGGTTTCACTCTTGCTCAGGCTGGTCTCAAACTCCTTAGCTCAGGTGATCCTCCTACCTCAGCCTCCCAGGTGTAAGCCACCATGCCCGACTAGTTTTCTGTAACATTTTAAAATTGATAAGTAATGATCATAAGGATGCTTGACATTACTTGAATTGAATTACTTACGGTATGCCAGGCTGTTTTTTAAGTGCTTCAGATGGATTACCTCAGTCTTTAGAACAACCATATAAATTAGGTATTATTATCCCTGTTTTATAGAGGAAGTGTCTGGAGACTCAGACAAATTAAGTGGCTTATCCAAAGTCGCAGTTTGTTTACTGGGCCTACCCTCTTAGCCCCTAAATGTTATTAATGGATCAGTATAAAATACTGGAACCAAAATTTAAAGGAATATGTTAAGTTTTACTTCTCATACAAGGTTTCAAGTAAATCCCCAAAGAAAACGTATTGATGTATCAGGAAAATGTTACCTTTTACAATCTATATTTGGATAATCTGCTCTGTCTGCTTCATAGCCTGTGTGTTCTATACCGCATGAACAAGAAGTGATTTTGAATGGCTGGGCGTGGTGGCTCATGTCTGTGATCCTAGCACTCTGGGAGGCCGAGGTCCGTGGATTGCTTGAGCTCACGAGTTCGAGACCAGTCTAAACAAGAGCGAAACCCTGTCTCTACTGAAAATAGAAAAACTGAGGCAAGAGGATCATTTTGAGCCCAAGAATTGAAGGTTGTCATGAGCTATGATGATGTCACAGCACTCTATCCAGGGTGACAGCTTGAGACTATGCTCAAAGAAAAAAAGAAGTGATTTTGCCCTGGCTGTAGAAACATGGAGAATACATTTGTACGAAGTTCGTTCTGGTACACATCCAAATTATAAATGTCCAATGTCTTATCTGTAGCATTTAAATCGCGAAAAGTTAGTGTTTTTCATGATCCTTTCCCCAGCCCTGTTTTCAAATATATGTGATCTTCAAACTGGCCTCTTTTTTTTAATTAAATCATGGCTGTGTAATTAATGCAGTCATGGGGTACAGTGTGCTGTTTCTATATACAATCTGAAATATTTTCATCAAACAGGTTAACAAACTGGCCTCTTTTTATCAATCTCTGTTTTTTACTCACTGTCGAATCATATTATATCACTCTTACCCGCCTTCTGTTTGGGATTTCCTAGGCCATCTGAAATATGCTATGATAGGCCTCTGAGGACTACCATTCTATGCCTGTATGTAATCACAGTTGGTTAGGAAGGTTGAGGCAGATCCGGTGGCACTGGGAGCTGCAGGTCTGTCAGAGCCTATAGAAAGATAAATATTAATGTAAAGATTCCTGAGTAAGCCAGTCCTGACTGTCTGTGCAATGCAAGGGATATGTGTAAGGGGGCTATCTGTCCTCTATCAGAAGCATATCCATTAGCTAAGGGAGGTGCGTGGCTATGCTTTTAGAAGTTCTTCCTGACACTATAGTAAGTTCTCTAACAAAAGTTTTGAAACATATTATTATGATTTATTTTTTTCTCTTCTAAGAAATACTGTCAACAGCAATATCCGTTCTGATTCACCCGTGCAAGTTTCAACCTGCTTGGTTTATCGGTGTTGCTGGGAAGGCGTCATTTGTTTCCTTCCATGTGGCCCTCACTCAGTGTCAGCTATAGATCTGGAAAGGGAGTACTTTTGCATGATGATTTTTTTATGATTTAAAAAGAGGGTTAAAGGAGTCTCAAGGCCTTGAGCATTTGCAATGGGCTTTCAGGGGCAGTACCCCTTCCCATTACACAACGTGTCGATGGTTCTAAGAATTTAGAAGAGCCCAAACTTCACTGAATGATGAAGAAAAGAGAGGAGTAGGCATCCGCCATCCACCGTCCGGTGACTACAGTAACTGAAGGAAAATTTTGCAGCTGTAAAAAAAAAACAAACAAAAAAAAACTGTTCACGAAAACAATCAAGTGTCATTTAAAGACATATAAGCAGCACTACAGATTGGATTGCCAGCAGTGTCCAAAATCCTGCATGATTATCTTCGAGTCAGGAAAATTTCATCCCAAAGGGTGCCTCACACTTTGACAGATGAGTAAAAGCGCTTCCATGTTGGATGGGATGAGGAAATGCTGGTGAGATTTGTCTGAGGCAAGTCCAAACGCATTTCTGATCATTCTTTGATGATGAAACCTGGATTTGCTAGTTTGATCCAGAGAGTGTCAGTTGACAGTGTGAATGTCTTTCTGGATGAAAATCCATCAATGAAAGTGAGGTGGCCCCTAAGGGTCCAAAAGAAAATGGTGGCAACTTTCTTTTCCAATAGCAGTCATGTTGTACCTATTCCTCTGGAGGAACAAAGGATTGTTACTACTCAGTGGTACATAAAGTTATGTATAACAAAAGTTTTGTGGGAGCTTCAAGAATGGTGGCCAAGGATAGGACGTGGGGGACCATCTTCTATCATCACAATGTGTCCACCAACACAGTTGACATCATTATTCGGTTCCTGGACTCCACAGAAGTTAAACTTATGACCCATCCTCCCTACAATACTGACCTGGCTCTGTGTGATTCTTTCCTGTTTCCTACAATAAAAAATTACATACAGAGAAAAGTTTCTCCAGCTCTGAAGGAGTTGTTGATGCCTACAAAAGCGAGCTTACAGCACTTGAAGAAAATGAGTGGAAAGAGTATTTTCAAAAATGCTTTACAAGAATGTAAAAGGACATAGAATGTTGAGGTGGTTATTTTGAGAAAATATTGTAATCAAAATGATTTAGCATTTGTTAATTTTTGTGTTTCTCAAAACTTTCAGAGTGTACCTTGATGGGGCTTAGACATTAGAGCAGACTATTCAATAATGTTAGTATTTTTAGAGACATTTTAGAAATGAGAGATATTCTTTTCTTTATTGACCTATAAATACTAAAATCACCTTATTATTCACCAGGCATACCATTGTCACGAAAGTGTAGAGTCCCTTTATCTCATTTCTAAACTAAAGAATCCCCTAAACTTTAGAGGAACATCAGCAATAAAAATACAAATACACACATTGAGGTGAAGCATTTATCTTTGTAATTAGCTACTTAAGTTGGTAAAAGCCTAATGTTGGGCAGCGCCTGTGGCTCAAAGGAGTAGGGTGCCAGCTCCATATGTTGGAGGTGGCGGATTCAAGCCCAGCCCTGGCCAAAAACTGGAAAAAAAAAAAAAAGCCTAGTGTTAACGAGGTCCAGGCTACCAGTTTGAATCTTCCTTTTTCGTGTTACAATATTGCAATTTCAGATGTTTACCATGAGTTATAAATGGCCTTGGTTGGGAATGATGGATTATTTTGTACAAATTTATTCATTAATTTATATATCTGGTCATTCATTCAGCACCTATTTATTGAATGCCTACTTGTATAAGGTGCCATGCTAAGAACTGGGAATTATTTTCCTCTTCTTACGGAGGGAGATAGATAAATAAACAGCTTCTTTTCAAAACTCCGGGAAGAAACTATATCAATTAAAACATCTAAAGAACACCTCTTTAGGCTCAGCGCCTGCAGCTCAGCATCTAGGGTGCTAGTCACATACATGGGAGCTGGAGGGTTCTAACCCAGCCAAGGCCTGCCAAACAACAATGATGACTACAATCCCCCTCCCCGCAAAATAGCCAGGCATTGTGGTGGGCGCCTGTAGTCCCAGCTACTTGGGAGGCTGAGGCAAGAGAATCACTTAGGCCCAAGCATTTTCGGTTGCTGCAACGCCAAAGCACTCTACCCAGGGTGACACAGTGAGACTCTGTCTCAAAAAAAAAAAAATAGAACACCTCTTTCTTTCCAGCATAGACCCAACAGAATGACTCCTGCAAAGAAAGGTAGAGAAAAGAAGAAGGGCCAGTCTGCCATCAATGAGGTGGTGATTCCAGAATACACCATCAACATTCACAAGCACATCTATGGAATGGGCTTCAAGAAGTGTGCCCCCTCGGGCACTCAAAGAGATCCAGAAATATGCCATAAAAGAGATGGAGACTCCACATGTGCTCATTGATACCAGGCTCAACAAAGCTGACTGGGCCAAAGGCATAAGGAATGTCCTATACTGTATCCATGTGTGGTTGTTTAGAAAATGTAATGAAGATGAAGATTCACCAAACAAGCTCTTTACTTTGGTTACCTATGTACCTGTTACCGCTTTTAAAACTCTCCAGACAGTCAATGTAGATGAGAACTAACTGGTGATTGTCAGACACATCAAATAAAGTTATAACCCCCCCCCCAAAAATCTAAAGAACAGCTTAAATCAACAGCATGTTTGTATTGAATAAAGGATAGCAGAAATACCTGTTTTAAGCCATAGACATGAGTGTCTTTGCAAAGTAAAATTTCAAAGCTAAATAAGATCAGATAATATTGCAATAGTACCCAATAGTTGACAGCAATCTTTCAAAAAACTTTGTAATAGCACACATATAAAGTGAGAATATGGCATAAGGTGAGGTGAGTGAATGACCTTCCCTGAGGCCTTTAGTTGCTCCTGCCCTTTTCTGGCTGGACTGAGTAACAGAAGATCATGTGTCCATATGCCAGTAACCCTCGTGTAGCACCCCATGTCCTATGGCCCACTGGTTTAGAAGCTCTGGTTTGCTCTTCCCTAAAATGTGGCATAACTTTTTTTAAACTGAGAGATTGCTGAGTAATCCAATCTTAGTTGCCTTTGGAATGCAAGGAGTATGTGGGAAGGGCTGTATCTCATCTGTCTAGCCAAAATGGGGAGGCTACTTATTGGTGATGGTTATCTTCTTACAGATGAGGAAACTGAAATAACTCATAGATGGTCACTTAGTTAAAATGTCAATTAGGTTCAAACCCTGAACTTCTAACTTCGAATAAATGTTCTTATAACACCACTGTCATTGCTCTACTCAGTGTTTATGTTATGCACTGGTGTCAGTGATGTAAACAGAATTCTCTATCAAAACTCTTACTCCAGAACTGAATCCTGAAATGCTTTCTAAGGGTTTCTTAATGACTTTCAGTGTCCACACAGAACCAGAAAGAGATTTTTTTTCAAGATCAAAGTAGAAGTAGAAAGAATTATAATATAAAGTCTGTCTGGTATATCTCATTCCTCTTATATGTGAAGAAACTGAGGCTCAAAGAGGTTAAGTGACTTTTGCTTATGTCTAATGAAACCCACTTCTCTCTTTTCTTTTTTGACATTTACTATATTTTATAGAAAGAGACCAGCTAAAAGAAATGAATGTATAGGTATATAATAGTGCATTTAGAAGCTGATTGTTTGGGCAAATTGAGCAAGGTAGATACGCATGTGGTTAGTTGTATCAACTCTTCCATTTTACTTGTCTAAGGTAATCCATGTTCCATGTTTGTTGTATCCTTCCATACTTTCTTCCAAGCTAACATTCTCTCTCTCTCCCCCTAACACACACACACAAACACAAACACACACATACATCCACATTTAGCTACGGAAGTATACAGATATATCTCCCCTTCCCTTACTTTTATGAAAAAGGGAACATACTAAGTATACGTATTGACTGTCAATCATTAGCGCTCCCCCGTTACATAGAAACATATCAAACATCCTTCCGCTATTGTCTCTATAGGTCTGATTCTTTTTTTTTTTTTTTTTGAGACAGAGCCTCAAGCTGACCCCTGGGTAGAGTGCCATGGCATCACAGCTCATAGCAATCTCCAACTCCTGGGCTCAAGTGAGTCTCCTGCCTCCGCCTCCCAATTAGCTGGGACCACAGGTGCCCGCCATAACACCTGGCTATTTTTTGGTTGCAGCCGTCATTGTTGTTTGGTGAGCCCAGGCTGGTTTCAAACCCACCACCTAGGTGCCTTAACCACTTGAGCCACAGGCGCCAAGCCTGATTCATTTTTAATAACTGCATAATAGTTTATAGGATGGAACTATTTTAGTCAACCATTCTTATACTAGTGGCTATTTATTTTTTCTACTTTCTAATCACAATGTTGAAATTAATGTCCTTGTAGATATACATACAGGGTGGACATAAAGTTTGTGTGCAACTTAAAATAGTTTAACATGGTAAATTTTATGCGGATTTTATGTCCCTCCTGTATATCCTTATGTCCATGACAAGCTAGGAACACTCTGTATCACCACTATTACCCACATTGTTTTGAAGGTTCTAGCTGATGTTGTAATAAAATTAAATGAAATATGCTATATAAATATTTGAAAAGAATAGAGGAATGATCTTAATTTTTATACTATATTATCGTGTACCTAGAAGATGAGGGACTCAATAACAGCCAAATAAAATAGAACTACTAAGAGAATTAGATAGGGTAAAATATACAAAAATTCAGTAGCTTTTGTTTCTGCTAAGAATAATCAGTTAGACATGTGAAAAGGAAAGTGACAGTATCTTATTTACAATAATAACAGGCCGTAAAATGCTTTAGAATACATTTAGCAAGGATACATAGGGACTTATATAAAAATATAATTTTTCAAGGGACATAAAATATGATGTAAATTAATGGAAGACAGAACATGGTTCTGCATGGAAAATATCATATAATAAAAGATCAACTCTTCCCAAATAGACATAAATAATGCAACTTTCTGGAGTACATACTTTTTTGGAAATGGACAATGCGATTAAACAGTTCATATGAATGGATGAATGTACCAGAATTGCTAAGAAAATATAGGGAAAAACATTCATCAGAGAGGACTTAAACTACCAGTTACTGCAAAACAGGGTTGACCTGTGACACAGAAGAGAGAATATGGAAACAGATAAAAATACATAGACGTGAGAATTTAGTATACAATAAAAGTAATGTTTCATTTTAATGGGTATGGGGATGGATGGGGAATAATGGCTTATTAAAAAATCATGTGGGCATAATTGATTATCTGCTTAGAAAAAAATAGATCTCTGGCTCATATACCCTGTTCAAGAAAAACTTCAAACAGATTATAAGGAGTTCATTTCATCTGCAAAAATAATTGTTTGGAAATGACCATTTCCAAATGCCATCACTCATGTCAATAAGTCAGGTTTGCAAAAATATGAGCTTTACATTGATTTACCTTGTTATACATTCTGACTGTTTTCTTAAAGAAGAAAAAAAGGTCATTAGAAACATCATAATACCACATCCCAAGTGACTAACACTTTCTTGCTAAAAACAACATGGTTTCCCAAAATGCTTAGGGATTTTGAATCCCTTTTGGAAATGTAATAAAAATTAATCTCTGCCTTCTTTTGTAACTGTAATATTGTTTTCCATCCTTGAATTTTTAATCCTGTAATGAAAATTTGGAAAGAGTTGCAAAGGCCACGTAGGATTCAGTTAGGTGTGCCTTGAAACCAGTGTACTTATTTTTGTTTCTAGATATGGCATTAGAAGTGGGGGAAGGATTCTTTATCAGTTATAAAACATGGGGATTAATATGAGAGAAATGAGAATTTGACATATGTAAGAAGCAGTAGGACCTGATTGAATTAAATTCAGGGACCTGGATTCTGGTCACCATTCTATTATTAACATGGGTAAGTAATTGAAGATAAATTTCCCCACATATCAAATAGATGTAATAATATCTGCCCTATATCCTAGACATGTACTTGATATTTACTGCAACTCTAGAAAGGGAAAAATTATATGGAGGCCAGAAATATAGTTAGCTAGGATATCTCAGACTCAAATTGGGAATTTAAGGCTGAGGATTTTTTATTTATTTATTTATTTATTTATTTATTTATTTATTTATTTTGAGACAGAGTCTCATTTTGTCACCTTTGGGAGAGAGCCATGGCATCAGAGCTCACAGCAACCTCCAACTTTTGGGCTCAAGTGATTCTCTTGCCTCAGCCTCCCAAGTAGTTGGGAATACAGGTACCCGCCACAACAGCCAACTATTTTTAGATCTGGGGTCTCACTCTTGCTCAGGCTGGTCTCGAACCTGTGAGCTCAGGGCAATTCACTCACTTTGGCCTGGAAATGCTAGGATTATACATATGAGCCACCGTGTCCAGCCAGACCGAGAAATTTTAAAAGGTCATGTCATTATGTATAATTTACGAACAGCAAAGTAACTCACTTTTATGTATATTATTTGATGTGTTTTGACATATATGTGTGTGTGTGTATTATACTACACTCAAGATATGTAACATTTCGACCACTCCAAGTTCTTCCATATCCGTTTATACTCAGTCCCCTCCTCCTAGTCCCAATCCTTGGTAAAAGCCATACATGTACCTCTATTGATGACCATTTGGGTTGATGCCATTTTTGGTGATTAGAAGTAAAGGTGTTATAGGGTTGAGTTTTGACTTTATTTTTATTTTTTTTAATTCATCAACATGATTTGTTTTTGTAAACTTTTATAGTCTTTTTCAACAGGTATGTCTTTTTCAGATTTACCAAGAGTTTGCTGTTGATCTTTCCTTACTTATTATAAAGAATACACCTTAGAAAGGACTTGTGTACGTCTTTAATGGCATCTGAGGCATAAAAACACTTCATAGAAACTGAAAGCCTCTTAAGCAATGTCCTTCCTAGGGTCTATCTTCTATATATCCACCAGAATGATTGTTTAGAAATGCACATCTGATCATAGGATGACATTATTTAATGAAGTCCAATGATTCTATCAAATTATTTCCATGGTAGGTCCTTTTTATTGAGGGTTTACAGGGCCTGACATCATGCCAAATATGATTATGTATTACCTGACTCAATCTTTTTTTTTTTTTTTTGAGACGGAGCCTCAAGTTATCCCCCTGGGTAGAGTGCTGTGGCATCACAGCTCACAGCAACCTCCAACTCCTGGGCTCAAGCGAGTCTCCTGCCTCTGCCTCCCAAGTACCTGGGACTACAGGCACCCGCCACAATGCCCGGCCATTTTTTGGTTGCAGCCATCATTGTTGTTTGGCAGCCCGGGCTGGGGATTTGAACCCGCCACCTTAGGTATATGTGGCTGGTGCCTTAGCTGCTTGAGCCATAGGTGCCAAGCCACCTGACTCAATCTTTAGAACAGCTCTTTGAGATAAGCTATACAGTATCAGAGCTGAGATTTAAAGCCTAATAGTGTGCAAATTTCTTAAGATAAAATTTAAGACTTTTTACATCTGGATCCAGCTACTCTCAATAGAGCAAAACCTGTTTGTCATTTTTTTTATGTATTCCATGCTTTTTCACATCTGTTGTTCCTTCTGTCTGATACGTCCTGTCTGTTTATCTTTTATATATTGTTTTAAAACTCAGCTCAGATGCTCATAATAGCCTACTGACCGACCGTGTGCCCTTGTCCATGTTCAGTCTGCTAAAATTCATGGATAGTCTAGCATTAAAGTTCAAATATTTCTGTTTTTACTTTCCTTTTTTTTTTCCTAGTATTCCCATTATGCTTATGTAACACTTTTGTAGTTGTCCTCCATTTCTTGGGTATTCTTTTCCAGGTTTTTTCTTTTTTCCTTTCTTCCCCCCCCCCCCCCAGTGGATAAAAGGTACTGAGATGAATAGGCCTTTAGTGTGAGCTTTTTCCATTTTTCTGGTTAAGAATAAGGCTGTGTTTATTGTTTGCTATAATTGTTGGTGTTAGAAGCTGCAGTTCTTTCTGGTGTTCTTGTTTTTCACTGCCCTCTTGTCTTTGGGTTTTCCTAGAGATGATTTATTATATAAAGTCCCAGGTGTACTGTTCTTTCAGCTGTCATCTCCTATTATTAGACAGGAGCCCTGTTGATGTATTGGTAAGGTATAGAGTAAGAACAAGTGTTATATAATCTTATAGTAGGTCTCAGGTTTTTATTTTTTCTAATTGTTTTTGAGACAGAATATCACTTTGTCGCCCTAGGTAGAGTGTCATGGTGTCATAGCTCACAGCAACCTCAAACTCTTGGGCTCAAGTGATTCTCTTGCTTCAGCCTCCCAAGTAGCTGGGACTACAGGCACATGCCACAATGCCCAGCTATTTTTAGAGACGAAGTCTCACTCTGGCTCAGGCTGGTCTCAAACTCATGAGCTCAGGCAGTCCACCCGCCTTGGCCTCCCAGATTGCTAAGAGCCACGTGCCCAGCCCAGGTCTCAGGTTTTTAATGAGCCTTGTCTCTGGGTTGTGATCTTCACAAGTGCTTTTCAGCTTCTCTTCCAACCCC
>CAUYQV010120730.1:0-12777 GCA_963574575.1 Galagoides demidoff
GCCTGTGGTCCCAGCTACTTGGGAGGCTGAGGCAGGAGACTCGCTTGAGCCCAGGAGTTGGAGGTTGCTGTGAGCTGTGATGCCATGGCACTCTACCCAGGGGGACAGCTTGAGGCTCTGTCTCAAAAAAAAAAAAAAGAAATATATGATATGAATGCTTCTTACACTTAAAAGTAATCTGGTCTTCAATAAAATAAAAGCCTATCCAGTGGGTTATGTTTTTAAAATATAAACTGAGAGGTTTTTTTCATTGTGGTAGTTCTCCTTCCAGGTTGCCTCACAATCCTTGATTCCAGAGTCAGACAGCCTGGACTGAGATTGAAGCTTCCCACTTAGTTCTTAGAGAGCTTAAGGAAGCTGTGTAAACTCCTGTCCTGAATTCTCATTACTTGTAAACTGGTATAATAATAGTGTCTGTTTCACAAGATTATTCTAAAGATTGACTGAGGTAATACAGGTACAATTATTAGAATGGTATTTGGTGCATGGCTATTAATAATTTTTTTTTTTTGAGACAGTCTCACTTTGTCACTCTCAGTAGAGTTTCATGGCGTCACAGCAACCTCAAACTCATAAGCAATTCTCTTTGCCTCAGGCTCCCAAGTAGCTGGGACTACAGGTACTCACCAAAATGCCCAGCTATTTTTAGAGATGAGGTCTCACTCTGGCTCAGGCTGGTCTCAAACCCATGAGCTCAGGCCATCCACCAGCCTTGGCCTCCCAGAAGATTATAGGCATGAGCCACCGCCCTGGCCAATAAATCTTATCTTATTTTTATTATTATTATTATCAACCCTGAGGGAGAGCAGATGCCACTGAAAACAAAAATTGTAACTTAGCTTTACAATTTAAAATGCTTTTAAAAGTCTACATTAAAATTTCTATCTATTAAAAGCATGATAAGATAATATCAGCAAAAATAGTAGAATATTCTTTTCTCCGTGAAAGCAACCAGAAAACCGGAAAAGGTTGTCCAAATACACTTTTCCAGAACTCTGGAAATTATTCAAAAGTTTGCAGCAATACAGGAAGCATTTTTTCAAGAAAGCAAGCTTTGTAGCATTTTAACTTGCTCTATTCCCATCCTCCATTCTCCAGCTCTGGGGCAACCTGAAAACCAAGAGTTGGCAGTAGAGCTAGCCATGTGGTAGCCACTGGAGCGGGCAGGACAGGAGTTGCTCCTCGAATGCCTCATTCTCAGAGAATTGTCATTATTTGACTTGCCTGGTGCATCTCTGAAAGACCTATTTTCAAGACTCTCTTTATTTAACATAACTTGGAGCTTACCACTTGTCACTACAAAAGGCCTTTTCCTGTGAGGATCTTGTTGAAAACATTTAGAGATAATTGTTTAACTTTTGACTGTCTCAGTGGATAACCAATGAGGAAAACAATAGGCTAACCATAGAGGTTAAAAGGAAAACTGAAGTGAGATGTCTAAGGCACCTTCAGAAACTCTGACACAGCCCCAAGAATTCAGAAGGCTGGCATGGACATGGACCAGATTCTGCACACCAAAAGCTGTGCTCAGGCTTGGGAAAGATGTAAGGCTCTCACCTCTAGCAGACCCTGAGGCTTTCTAGAAAGTGAAGGCTGAAATAGTGTTGCCAAATGCCTGACTGAATACCAAAGGCCTCAACATGCACACAGAGCCCTCAGCAAAACCAATTCCAAAAGCTTAGGAACATCTCTGTCCAGTCACAAAATGCCCACTAGGCTAACTGAGAAGAGACTTCAGCAGCCACACATAAAAAACAATACAAGTTTCAAAATTAGTTCAGAAAAGTCACTAAACAAACAACAGCAAATAGCAGCCAAAACAAATTTTGAGCATGGTGGAAAATATGTAATCAATAGAAACTCTACCCAAAAAAAGCTCAGACAATGGACTTACCATTTTTTTGTTGGTTTATTTTTTGGCATCCTTGAAAGGGATACAATCTTAACCAGCTATTTATAAGTATGTTCAAAGAACTATAGGAAAATAGGAGAATAATGTCTCACCAAGTAAAGAATGTCAATAAAAAGACAGAGATTATAAAAAAGGAGCCAAATAGATGGCTCGGCGCCTGTGGCTCAATCGGCTAAGGCGCCAGCCACATACACCTAAGGTGGCGGGTTCATATCCCCAGCCCAGGCCCGCCAAACAACAATGATGGCTGCAACCAAAAAATGGCCGGGCATTGTGGCGGGCACCTGTGGTCCCAGCTACTTGGGAGGATGAGGCAGGAGACTCACTTGAGCCCAAGAGTTGGAGGTTGCTATGAGCTGTGATGTCATGGCACTCTACCCAGGGGGATAGCTTGAGGATCCATCTCAAAAAAAAAAAAAAAAAGGAGCCAAATAGAAAGTCTGAATTTGAAAAGTATTATAATAACTAAAACAGAAAATTTGAGAGTGATACAGGATTCCACCACTCAGAGGTAGACAGGGAGTCTCCCATTCTCTAGGCCCAGAGCTCAGAGGTCAGACCCCCATTTCCAGCCACAAACAGACTGCCTTCCTGTGATGGTTTTTTTGAGTGGCCCCACTTTGGGTAAGACCACACACCCTAATCCCTTCTCTGGAACAAAGACTGTAAAGGACATAATAACTACATTCATTCATTTGTTAATGCACCCATTTCCACCTACCAACTACCAACCAGGTGTAATTCTCTAGACCTAATTCCCCTAGACAAAGAGTCCATGTGGAGACTCCCAGAGAGTTCTTCAGTTCTTTTCCCTTTCCAGGAGCTCTGGTGCTTTTCACTTTTTCTATAGTCTTTCCTATCTTATCACTGATCTGTGTTCAGTCCGTGGATTCATTCTTCTAATTCCTGAGACCAAGAAGCTATTGAAGAGTGAAATTCTGGTATCAGGAGGAGCTCAACAACAGATCACAATAGGTGGAAGAAAGAATCAGCTAATGTAAAGGTTGGTCAGCTGAGACTATCCTGTTTGATGAATAGGAAAAAAAAGAACAAAGAAAAATGAGTATACTCTTAGAAACCTGTGGGACACCATCAAACAAACCAACACATATATATTGAACATTCCAGAAGGAGATGAGAGTGAAATGGTCAGAAAGAATATTTGATGAAATAATGTCTGAAAACTTGTAGGAGTCAGAAAGACTTGCTCTTTATCCCAAAGTTCACTGAAAGATCAACTCACAATTAAGTCAGATAGTAAAGGAAAGGTTTATTTACCTTAGGCACAAGGGAAGATTCACAGAGTGGTTACTCAATTTCCCAATGAAGTTCAGATATTTTTATACCTGTCTTTTTGGAGGGAAGGGGAAATGAGGAGCACAGGTAACTGTTTAGAGGTGATGGGAGGACAAATGGGGGGAGACGGATTGATGTGTAAACAATTCTCTTTGCAAATTAAATTAACCAGAGGGACTTGATGCATTTCAAGTAATTTGGGCCAAGTCTGCTTGCATTCTTGGGATGCATTCTTTCTTGGGATTCATTCTTTCTTTCCTGCTATATATTTGGGATAACTGAGCGGTGACAGGAAGTCAGTGCTCCTTTGATCTTTTGATCAGGTCAGTAGATTCATGCAGCCATACATGGAAGCCCCTTCCAAAGGCCTATTAATCTCTGAGGTCCTTTAATTCAAAATAGTCTTTATTCCAAGGCATCATATTTTAGGGAGAAGGAAGCCTATACAATGATGCCAGGTGCTTCCAGACAGGCAGAAAGAATACAGGATCTCTTTCTGGGCTAGTTGGAGGAACTCAGATCATTTGAAGAGTTAGAGTTAAGACATTAGTATGGGACTTTGTAACTCCTCTCTCAAGATAAAAATTCTGGTTGAATGTGGAAATTCCTCAATCCATCTGTAGCTCAAAAGTGCCCTGAGCCATTTGGGGGTGGGAATAGTGTAGTCAAAACACAGAAGAAAAGGAAGCATAGTGTGTTTAGGTAGAGAGAATATGAAAGAGTTGACTTGTTCACCCTCACCCCCAAGTATTCTTTAGTCCATGGGGCTGGAACAGATTTGAAAATTATTGGCATGTCTTAGTGGGACCTAAAATGAAGTTTATAACTGAGGAGAGGGTGTCCATCAGAGGGTCACCATGGGGTGAAATTAGGGCAACCCAGGGTAGAAGTTGTGGGAGATAGATTGTCCTCTCAGCGGGGTGCCCCACCTCAATCCTAGAGTATCCGAGAGATAGCCTGTAGATGAATAGTCCCTGAGAGTTCATCAAAACCACAGAACACAAAAAGAGCCCAGAGGTAAAGCTGGACAAAGCCTGTATCTTTGAAAGTCAACAGAAGAGAGGGAATAAACTCTCTGAACTTTTGATATGTAGTTAGATTAGGAAACTTGGTTTACTTCCCCTGTGGAGGTAGAACTAACTTCTCCCTCCCCCTTTCTAAATACACCATGGCCTGTTTGGTCTGTTATCAACCCCCTGGCATTTACCCAGCCTTTCTTTCTATCCAGTCTTCCTGGGGACTTGGGATTCTTTCAACTCTATCTTTTAGCATTTTACATATGTACCTTTGTTAGAAATCAGTAGAAGTCTTCTGAAGAGGCCAGAAAGAGGCTGCATTTTCTCAGTTTACTCAGCCTGAGTTAATATAAGCCTTCTCCAGGCACTTTCAGACTTTGGTTTAAACTCCAGTATTTTCAGCAAAGTTTTCCTAGTCAGTTTTCAAACGACAGGAAGTCAAGGGAGAGCAGTCTGGCAAGGGATGGGCCAAGACGGGTGGCAGAGTAGGTGAGGATCAGCAGTGCCATTGAGAGACAGAGAGAGACAGACCACCAAGCCCCCAGGCAGGGATGGAGCACCAAAAAAGCAAAGGAGACAGACCACCTAAGCATGATGTTGGCCCCCATAGCAGTGCAGATAGAGTCTACCGCTCAGAACTCAGTGAAAAAAACCAAGCCTCAAGAAGACCAGTGAGTACAGCAATGACACATAGACCAGTGCCCCTCCCCTGCTGTTGGGATGAGCTGTTATCCCCCTCAAATTTAGATTATTCTGGGAAGAAGAGGAGAAAGAAAAGCAAAAAGAAGAGAATCTTTAAGGTGGCAACAACGTGACTCCCTAGAATCAGCACAACTAAGTTATCTGCTTGCTATCAGAGGAAAGGGAGCTAAATTTAATTTAGCCATAGACATAGCAAATTATATCCTTCCACATCTGAACTGCTGCATATGAAAAAGTATTCCCACTGTACCTACTTAGATTATCTCTTGTTTCATTCAATATCACACTATTTTGCATCATATATTCATTTAATTGTGTAAATTAAATACTCTCCAGAAAAGGATGCAATAATCCGTGAGTAGCATGGGAGAACCCACTCACTATTCCACTCAGAAAGCACATGTCCCTGACTGAACATGACCTGAGACATGTGAATAAGCTATTCCTTAGCTCTGCTCTGTACCAAAGGCTTCTCATAGAGTGAAAGCTCACCAAACTGAAGACACTTAACTTTTACAGTCCCAAATGTTTGTAAGTTATTCTGTTCAGTGCTCTACTCAAGAGACAAAAATCTGTTTCAACAATGGAACCAAAGGTGTCTCTGCAAAATTTACTCAGAAAGAGATTGCTCCAACATAGGATCTTCCCATATGTACCTTTGTTAGAAATCAGTAGAAGTCCTCCCAGGGGATTGTGAAGGGTAATTGCCTGTGTGCTTTTCTCTGCATATCCTAACATTTGAATCTAACTCTAGGGTAAGATAAGACCTTGTTGTACATTCAAAATTTTGACTAAATGTCCAAATAACAGCTCTAGACTTACTGCCTTTAAAGAGCTGACACTGGCTTTCTGTTTGTCATTCTATAATAACTTTTCAAATCAAGTTAAAATTTACGTTCCTCAAAAAGTTTGGATGATCACCCTAAATTAACTCCAAATGTAGTAGTTTAATGCATTCTTTCAAGAAAGTACTAATGTTTGAGGAAAAAGATTTCCTTGTGGATTTATGTCTCTCAGAGATGAACAAACTTTTGGACCCAAATGGAATTTGATGTTGAGTTAAAGCATTCACCGAGCTGGGCACAGTGGCCAAGGCCTTGGGCAATGCTCCTGAAATGGAAGCCACAGCAAGTGCGCCCCTGATTTTAAGTCTCAATAGAGTATATCTGGGCACTTTGCCCTCTTTCATTGGTAAAAAAGACAAAAAGGAGAATTCAGTATCGATTTTTTTTAAAGGAACTGCCTTTGCTTAAAACTGAATTTTCATTTTTTAAAAAGCAAATACATGTACCTAGTTTTAAAATTATTATCATATTACTGGGTTCCACCAATTTCATTTCCTAATTCTTTTTTCTATGAGGTAAAAATACTGAATGTTTTCAAACATTTTTAAAAATAGCTAAAAGAAGCTACTGATTTTCTGGTATTTATTTCTATATTTCCAAATAATATACTGTTACTTACTTTTTCAGTTTTAGATCTTCTCTATAGATTTCCTATGAGGGAGGATGAGGATTCAGCTTTTTTTTTTTTTAGAGATAGATTCTCACTTTGTTGCCCTGGGTAGAATGCTGTGGTGTCACAACTCACAGCAACCTCCAACTCCTGGGCTTAGATGATTCTCTTGCCTCAGCCTCCTGAGTAGCTGGGACTACAGGCGCCCACCACAGTGCCCGGCTATTTTTTGGTTACAGTTTGGCCAGGGCCAGGTTCAAACCTACCACCCTCAGTATATGGGGCCAGCACCCTACCCACTGAGCCACAGGCACCACCTAGGACTCAGCTTTCTTACCACCAGTTCCACTCAGAACACATGAGGCCTACAGACAGCTGTAGGATGGAGGAGGGGTCACCAGCCAGAAGCTGTTCCCAAAATGCCTTAGCCAGTGGCAGGAGTGAAAGTGGAATAAATATCCCAAGCACTCTGGCCCTTGTTTCCCACTGGCTGAATACAGTCTATGCAGGTCAATTGACTGAATCAAGGAAGAATAGAGAATGGAGAAAAACCAGCATACACAACCTTTAGTTTTCTCTGAAGTTAATAACTACACCACTTTTTTTTCTTGTTACTGTTTGTTTCCTTGCTTAATTTTCTATTGTATTATAGATGCAAAAACTGGTATTTAGCCTAGATTCTAAGATGACTAAGTACTTTCACCCTGAAATGATCCAGAAATAACAAAGTCTGTCTGGTTCTGGCCCTCCCAATAATAAAACCCTTTACTAGTTCCTATAAGTCTGGACTCTCTAATAAAAACAATTTTATTCCTGATTTTTACCATATGATGTCACAACCTTTGTGAATGAGATAACCATGTGACAAAATTATTTTTTCTATCATGAACTGTGTAAACAATGCAAATAATGTAAACTTGGTGGTTTGGTACTTTTGTAGGTTTTCTTTTTCTTTAAAAACTTGTGTTTTTAATTTTGTGAGCCATTCCTTCTGGGTCTGACCTCCTTGTACTCTTTACTGGTAAAGTTTTTCTTACCTTTTCTAAATGGTTCTGTTTCCAAGTCTTCTTTCAACCGTACCTATCAGTAATTCTTCTAAAAACTTGCCGAGGGCAGCACCTGTGGCTCAGTGGTTAGGGCATCTGCCCAATATACTGAGGGTGGTGGGTTCAAACCCAGCCCTGGCCAAATTGCAACAAAAAAAAGCCAGGTTGTGGCAGGCACCTGTAGTCCCAGCTACTTGGGAGCCTGAGGCAAGAGAATCACTTAAGCCCAGGAGTTGGAGGTTGCTGTGAGCTGTGTGATGCCACAGCACTCTATTGAGGGTGATAAAGTGAGACTCTGTCTCTACAAAATAATAATAATGATAACTTGCTGAGAAAAAGGAAAATTTTGCTTCCATGTTTAGCACATGGTGTATTCAATCAACTTCCACTCTTAGAATTTGTCTAGTTCAACCTCTGCAGAAATTCAACAATAATCTTTTGCTTGGGTAAGAGTGGTTTTATCTGCACAGGGAGGAAAGAAACAATAGCAGAGAGGGGATCAGGTGATCTGAATGTTCCCTACACAGCCTTGCATAGTCATCCTGTTCTCCACCCTACCTATCTGCTTGCCTTTAGCATTTCCTGGTATCTTTAATTTCTAAGGCTGTCAGGGATGCTTATTATTGACTCCCATTATGCCCTCTTGAAAGTTTCAGGCATCCTCAAACTACAGCCGTGGGCCACATGTGGCCCGCTGGGTGTTTTTGCTGCCGCTGTCTGTCCTGCTTAGCAGCCAACTAGTCCCGGGCCCTCCAACGGTCTGAGGGACAGTGAACTGGCCCCCTGCTTAAAAAGTTTGAGGACCCCTGGTTTAGATGTTTTCTCTGAGAGGCTGAGGTGTGAAGATCCCTGAAGCTCCGGAGTGGGAGATGAGCTTGAGCAAGAGCCAAACACCGTTTCTACTAAAAGTGGAAAAATTAGCCAAGCTTGGTGTTGGGTGTCTGTACTCCCAACTACTCGGGAGGCTGAGATAGGAGAATCCCTTGAGCCCAGGAGTTTGAGGATGCTGTGAGCTAGACTGATGTCCTAACTCCAGCCTGGGCAGCAGAGTGAGACTCTGCCCCACCCCCACCCCAGCAAAAAAGAAGACAGAAAAGGAAAGTTTAGATGTTACCCACCTGCATTCTAGCTTCTAAAGTTTGTGTTGACCTCTTTTGTCTCCTTTCACTGTCTCTCGGTTTCTCTGCTCCTGAGGGCTTTTTTTACTCTTTTATTTTCATTTCATGGGATGTTTGGCAGGCAGAGGACTAAAATACATGGTTCAACTGGCCATATTTAATCAGATGCCAGACTTCCTTGAGGCACAAAAATGCTAAATTTCAGGATTCAGCATTCTTCCTCACAGAAGTATTTCTGGTCTGAATCAGCCTGAATTTAATTTATCAAATGCAATAGCCTCAAACACTTGTGTTCACCTTAAGTCCTGTCCCCACCTCCTACTCGCTTTGGTCATTTGTGCCTGCAGGCTTAGATAAGCTTGTGAACAAGTTCTCTAAAAGGGAATCTGGGGGAAAGAGACTTTATTCCAGCAATCAATTTGAAAAATGAGGAGACATAGCCTTTATAAAACAAAGCTGTGTTCCCGAGAACTGGGAGTCAGGCTTTACTGCAACAGCCTCTGCCCAGGTTCCCCTAGCAGGGGTCCTCAAACTTTTTAAACAGGGGGCCAGTTCACTGTCCTTCAGACCATTGGAGGGCTGGACTGCTGACCCCTGGATGAGTCAGCTGCTAAGCAGGACAGGCAGCGGCGGCAAAAACACCCAGCGGTGGGCGGTCCTTGTGGCTCAAAAGGGTAGGGTGCCGGCTCCATATGCTGGAGGTGGTGGGTTCAAACCCAACCTCGGCCAAAAAAAAAAAACCAAACAAACACCCGGCAGGCCAGATAAATGTCCTAGGGGGGCTGCATGTGGCCTGCGGACTATAGTTTGAGGACACCTACACAGGTTTGTTTATGCAAGTGAAGAGTTCAACTCACTTAGTTCTGATTGGCTGGTTATAGCCAGAACTGCTCAGTGGTCGAGACAGATGAGCCCTGGTTGGTTGAGGCAGGTTGGCTTGAATTTTTGCTTCAGGTGAGCTCTGGAAGCCTGAATTTAAAGAGGTATGGGTTTTCCAGCAACTCTGCGTACATGTATGACCTCAAGTCAGCAAATGGCCACTTGACTGTATTTTAAATTTAGGCTCAGTCACCCATTTAGGATCCATTTTGAAGGACTGGCTGTCTCAGGGCCATGACTGTTGGCAATCTTTATCCTGATAGAGTCTGTCGAGCCTAGAGCTTCTCTGTTACTGAGGGTGACACCCCAGAATCACTGGGCACTCATACAGATTAACAAGAACTTCAGAGGAGTAGGGCAGCGCTTGTGGCTCAAAGGAGTAGGGAGTCGGCCCCGTATGCCAGAGGTGGCGGGTTCAAACCCAGCCCCGGCCAAAAACTGCAAAATAAATAAAAGAAGTTCAGTGGAGTTAATAGCCATCGGGGTTGTCCTCAGCCAGTGGGAGACGGGGGCCGATGAACAGCCGCTTCCACCTTTCCTGCTGGCTAACAGTTCTGAGACGCACCTCGGGCTTCGCTCTTTGCCTGCTCCGGGAGACCGCTTCCCAGATCATGCCCTGCACGCAGACTCTGTTCTGGGTTCAACTCTCAGAGGAGCCTGGGCTAACGCACTAGAAAGCAGAATCTCAGGATGGGATTTAGAGCAGGTTCACTGATTGGTGAAATGGTGAGAAGAGCCCCAGCTCCGTAGTGGCGACCCTTGGAATGTCGTAGTGTCAAAATCACTAAGTTCACAGCGGCCCGGGAAGGGAAGCCTGCGGAAGGAGGCAGCGGTGACGCCACAGGTGCACACTTGAACGGCAGTGGCAAAGGTAGTTACACCGTCTAAAGACTTTTAGTTGTGTGGTTTTATGGCTTTTATGGATTACTTTGGGAATCTTGAGGGAATTGGACCATGGAGAAAGTAGAATATGAATTTGGATAGGGAAGAGTTTACTGGGGACTTACAAACTTCAGGGTTAAATGTCATACAAAGGACAGGTAAGGCCATCTCAATAGTCTGATGCCTCCTTGAACCAAAGTTGATCCATTGGTCTCTCCATCATGTTCAGCGCCATCCCTCACTCTCACTGTGGCAAAAGAGCTCTGACCTGGAGCCCAGTCCATGCTTCTGTGGGGAATGTTAAAGTTATATGAGGAGATGGTAGAAAGGAAGAGTCATAAATAAAGGGGACATCAATGAGAAACCAAATTCAGGTGACAGACCTAGTACTTGTCATGTCACTGTGTACTAGGAATTTCCACGCCACTTGTTAGGAGTAGTGGAAACCCTGCTGCTTTCAGACCTGTGAGTAATACAGCACCGAAGTCCCAATCCATGTGCTCTCTAGTGTCATCTTTGGTGTCAACTGTTCAAGTGACAAGCAGAATTACAAGACAAGCTGCAGTTTCCCTGCCTCTGTATAATACGATTCCCTCGAGTATAGGTGAAAGTGTGACCTATTGGGCCAAAGGGATTTTGCAAATGTCATTAAGGTTCTAAATCAGCTGATCTTAACAGGGGGATTACCCAGGGAGGACTGACCCAGTCATCTGAGTCTTGTAAATCTCAGTCTAGACAATAGAAACAGGGAGATCAGTGAGATCTGAAGCATAGGAGTGATACCATATGCCATGGCTGTGAAGACCGAGGAGGATGAGGAGGACTCATGATGAGGAATGCAGGGGGCCTCTAGGAGCTGAGACTAGGCCCACCTGACAGGAAGCAAGGAAACAGAAACCACAACCCTACAACTGTGAGGAACTGAATTCTGCCACAAGCAGGTAGCTTGTTAAGGGATTCTGAGCTCCTGATGAAAACAAAAACAAAACTCAGCCCACAGCTTGATTTCAGTCTTGTGAAAACTGGATTAAATAGCTATTTGTATTAAGCAATTAAGTTTGTGGTAATTTGTTGCACAGCAATAGAAAAAAAAATTCATTCTGAGTTTCTGTTGTTTAGAAAGTAAAGCCTAAGGCTAAGGCTCACCTATAACTAGGGAGTGCAATTCCCCAGGAGGGATCAGGAATATGGGGAAAGTGGGATGAGGCAGGGAAGGAGGGTATGCAATTTGGGGGTGGTTTTTTTTTACGGATTTTTTTTTTTTTTGAGACGGAGCCTCAAGCTATCCCCCTGGGTAGAGTGCCATGACATCACAGCTCATAGCAACCTCCAACTCCTGGGCTCAAGAGAGTCTCCTGCCTCCACCTCCCAAGTAGCTGGGACCACAGGCGCTCACCACAACACCCGGCCATTTTTTGGTTGCAGCCATCATTGTTGTTTGGCGGGCCCGGGCTGGGGATTCGAACCCGCCACCTTAGGTATACGTGGCTGGCGCCTTAGCCAATTGAGCCACAGGCGCCGAGCCTTACGGTTTTGTTTTTTTTTTTTATTAAATCATAGCTGTGTACATTAATGCAATCATAAGGTACAGTGTGGTGTTTTCATATACAATTTGAGATATTTTCATCAAACTGGTTATCATAGCCTTCATGCCATTTTCTTAGTTACTGTGTTCAGACATTTATATTCTAATTTAAGAAAGATTCACTTGTACCCTTGTAAGATAAACCATAGAGGTGATCCCACCAATCACCATCCCTACACCCATCCACCTCCTCCTTTCCCCCGTATTCTTATGCTATAACTAGGTTATAGCTTTTATATGAAAGCTATAAATTAGTTTCATAATAGGGCTGAGTACACTGGATACTTTTTCTTCCATTCTTGAGATACTTTGCTAAGTAGAACATTTTCCAGCTCCATCCATGTAAACATGAAGGAGGTAAAGTTTCCATCTTTCTTTATGGCTGTGTGATATTCCATGGTGTACATATACCACAGTTTATTGATCCATTTGTGGATTGATGGGCACTTGGGCTTTTTCCATGACCTAAAAATTATGAACTGGACAGCAATAAACATTCTGGTACAAATATCTTTGTTGTAATGTGATTTTTGGTCATCTGAGTAAATACCCAATAAAGGAATTGCTGGATCAAATGGCAGGTCAATTTTTAGTTCTCTCAGGGTTCTCCAGACATCTTTCCAAAAGGAACGTATTAGTTTGCATTCCCACCAGCAGTGTAGAAGTGTTCCCTTTTCTCCACATCCACACCAAAATCTCTGGTTTTGGGATTTTGTGATATGGGCTAATCTTACTGGAGTTAGGTGATATCTCAAAGTAGTTTTGATTTGCATTTCTCTGATGATTAAGGATGGTGAGCATCTTTTCATATATCTGTAGGCCATGTGCCTATCTTGTTAAGAGAAATGTCTTTTCAAGTCCCTTGCCCACCCTGAGATGGGATCAC
>CAUYQV010120731.1:0-10993 GCA_963574575.1 Galagoides demidoff
CCTGTGGTCCCAGCGACTTGGGAGGCTGAGGCAGGAGACTCGCTTGAGCCCAGGAGTTGGAGGTTGCTATGAGCTGTGATGCCATGGCACTCTACCCAGGGGGATAGCTTGAGGCTCCGTCTCAAAAAAAAAAAAAAGAACAAACTTTTACAAGAGTAAAACAATGACCTTCATAGGTACAAAATATTTTGAGTTTATAAAAAATCCTGAAATTTAGATGAATATACCTATAAAACATTTAACAAACATCCCAGGATACTACTTTTTTTAAAGCTAAGATGGCAGAGTCAACAGTTATAAAGTGTGTTTTCACCTTTACATTGTGAAAAGCCATACCTTCTCAGCTCTACCTATGAACATGGCTGCTTACAAGACACAATGAAAAATGTTCTTGCAAGTCAAAATTACTACAGCTCTCTATGATATCATTTGAAATAATATTCTTTACCATTATTACCCCCAAACAGTGATTTAACTACTTTTCATGAAACGAGGCCTCCTATTTGCCTACTTTTTTATTCAATGGTGTAGGATTCTAATCTATGTGATTGTGTACTTACAGAAATTCATAGTTGCGCTCTTCAGGCGAAGGTAAGTACATGGTAACAGCATCTAACAAGGGCTGTATACCTTTGTTTTTCAGAGCACTTCCACACAGCACAGGCACTGCTGTCCGAGCCAGTGTTACTCTGTGTACTGCAGTCTGTAGCTACAAGGCAGAAATATAAATGAGCACTTATTTTGTGTGCAATACATTGGTCTCCGCCAGAATCTCAGAATTAGAAGCCTCCTCCAACAACCCATGTACTCTTCACTATACTTCTATCATTCTCTATGGCTTTATCCTTTTTCTTTTTAACACTAATCACTACCTGGCATGTTAGATATTTACACAGGAACTAGTCAAAAATAAAAAATACCAGAGGTGCCAAAAATATATATACACATTTTAAGCAATGTTATGTATATATTATTTTTGAAAGTTGAATTGAGGCTCAGCGCCTGTGGCCCAAGTGGCTAAGGCACCAGCCACATACACCTGAGCTGGTGGGTTCAAATCCAGCCTGGGCCCACCAAACAACAATGACGGCTGCAACCAAAAAATAGCCAGGCGTTGTGGCAGGCGCCTGTAGTCCCAGCTACTTGGGAGACGGAGGCAGGAGACTCGCTTGAGCCCAGGAGTTGGAGGTTGCTGTGAGCTGTGAATCCACCGCACTCTACCCAGGGCAACAGCTTGAAGCTCTGTCTCAAAAAAAGAAAGTTGAACTGAATTATAGTAGCAACGTATAGTAAGACATTTACTTAAAAGACAGTATTAATTAAGTGAATACTAACATCACCCATGACCGGCAGGACTGTCAAAGAAAATGGCAAAAGGAACGTTGTTGTTCAAGGAGCACAACACCATTTTAAAGTGGTATTTGAAATTTAAGAAAGTTGTTGAAGACTCGGTACCTATGGCTCAAATGGCTAAGGCGCCAGCCACATACACCTGAGCTGGCGGGTTCAAATCCAGCCCAGGCCCACCAAACAATAATACTGGCTGCAACCAAAAAGTAGCCAGGCATTGTGGCGGGCGCCTGTAGTCCCAGCTATTTGGGAGGCAGAGGCAGGAAAATCGCTTGAGCCCAGGAGTTGGAGGTTGCTGTGAGCTGTGATGCCACAGCACTCTACCCAGGGAAACAACTTGAAGCTCTGTCTCAAAAAAAAAAAAAAAGAATGTTGGTGAAGTATGATGACAAAGGAGGCGTGCCTATGCAACAGAACCTTCCCCACGCCTGAGAACTACACGTATTTGTGATAAGTCCGAGACACACGGTGCTATGTATGATGTAAACAAGGCAAGATCTGGAGGCCACGCACAGCAACAACTCCTGGGCTTCTGCTGTGGTGTTGGGGCAGTTTACGTGCTCCTCACAGAAGTCTACCAGTGTCCACATGACAGGAGTTAGCAGAACAAGCATACAATGCATTCATTTTTTTCTTTTCAGAGACCGAGTCTCACTTTATTGCCCTTGGTAGATTGCTGTGGCTATCATAGCTCACAGCAACCTCCAACTCCTCTTTTTGTATTTTGATTTCTTTCTAAGCTGGGCTTAGGTGATTCTCTTGCCTCAGCCTCCTGAGTAGCTGGGACTATGGATGACTGCCACAATGCCCAGCTATTTTTTTGTGCGTTGTTGCAGTTTGGCCGGGGCTGGGTTAGAACCTGCCACCCATGGTATATGGGGCTGGTGCCCTACCCACTGAGCCACAGGCGCTGCCCACGATGCATTCTTAAAACAGCAAAACAGAAAAGTTTTCATCCCAAGGATTAGTACATGCACCAAGATGTGAGAGCTGTCCTCCATCAGAATTTGCCAGGACAACAGATAAGACAAAGAGGCTGAGTTTCCCCCATGTTCTCCTGACTTGAATTTCCCCATGTTCTCTTGACCTCTACCTGCAGAGGACCTTAAAGGATGTAACGTACCATAGAAAACTGATTATGCCGAAGGGTACTCTGGGATGAAACTGACATGGCACACACAGTGAGAAAAGTGGGCACTTTGGTCAACATGTCAAGCAGTAATTCATGGTAATCAGAAGTGTCTGGACACTGATGGTAACCACCTTGAGCACCTCTTATAATTGCAAAAGTCAAATATGACTTGTATTCATCTTTGTACTTGGTATATATTGAGTATTACAATTTCAATAGTTTTTCCCTTTCTTAAAAGTGTATACATTTTTAAGTACCTCTGTATATACATCTGAGTTAACAATTTCTTCAAATGAATTAGATCCACATTTAACAAAATCCAAAAGAAAATGAGAAATCAAAATACAAAAAAATTTTTATTTTTATTTTTTAGAGACAGAGTCTCACTTTATCACCCTCAGTAGAGTACTGTAACGTCACAGCTCACAGCAATCTCCAACTCTTGGGCTTAGGCAATTCTCTTGCCTCAGTCTCCGAGTAGCTGGGACTACAGTGTGCGCCACAATGCCTGGCTATTTTTTGTTGCAGTTTGGTCAGGGCCAGGTTCAAACCTGCCACCCCTGAAGCCAGTGCCCTACCCCACTGAACCATAAGTGCCACCCAGAAAAAAACTTTTAAAAGACTTCAAAAACCAAGAAAAGCTTAGATATGTTTTCAAACGAATTGGTGGGTCAATTCTACTTCCAAGTATGAGCTCTTTGAAAGCAGAAATCATGTTATGTGATAACATAATCTTTAATAAGCATCATACTCAAACATTCAAATACTAAACCAAAAAGAATTCAAAAATGACAACATTTTATTCAAAAGAGAAAAAAAAATCAGGCCTTTTCCTACCTCTAACTTCAAGTGGCTCGAAAGTGTGCTTTAGCTCTAGTGTTTTTAATTCTTTTCATGAATAACAACTAAGTGAATTTTCTGGCTCATCTGTGGCCTTATAACTTACCACTTAGAAACACTTTACTTGGCAACTCTTTTTTTTTTTTTTAGAGATAGAGTCTCACTTTATCACCCTCAGTACAGTGCCATGGCATCACAGCTCACAGCAACCTCCAGCTCTTGGGCTTAGGTGATTCTCTTAAGGGTGATTCTCAGCCTCCCAAGTAGCTGCAACTACAGGTGCCTGCCACAGTTCCCAGCTATTTTTTGTTGCGGTTTGGCCAGGTTCGAACCTGCCACCCTCAGCACATAGAGCTGGAGCCCTACTCACTGAACCACAGGCACTGCCCTACTTGGCAACTCTTAACAAAATAAACAGTATCTCTGCCAAATTCATAGGGACCAGTCCCTATCAGAACAGAATTTCTTCTGCCATAATTCAATACAATTGTATTTTACTTGCTGCTTCTCTGGCTTAATGCATGCCAAAGAAAAGAAAAAAAAGCAAAGAACTGTAACAAATTTCCATTAAAAATTAAAACAGATCCAGAAAAAAATGTTCTGAGAAAATAATCATTGTAGTAATCTGAAAAATCAGTAAGTTTAAAAACAAACAAAAAAACCCGGCAGTGAGCCAGGCTGCTGGTGGGGATGGCAGCGGCCAGTGCAGGAATATTGCTCTGGCTGCGGATAGCAGGCGCTGAGCACCACTGGAGGCAGCTTCGCAGCATGGGACTGGCATGGGGCGTCCTGCAGCCTGTCTCAGCTGTCTAGGATGCAGCCCAGCAGCGGCAGGTGGCCCACTTCACTTTCTTTCTTTTTTTTTTTTTTTGAGATGGAGCCTCAAGCTATCCCCCTGGGTAGAGTGCCATGGCATCACAGCTCATAGCAACCTCCAACTCCTGGGCTCAAGCGAGTCTCCTACCTCCGCCTCCCAAGTAGCTGGGACCACAGGCGCCCACCACAACGCCCGGTCATTTTTTGGTTGCAGCCATCATTGTTGTTTGGCGGGCCCGGGCTGGGGATTCGAACTTGCCACCTTAGGTGTATGTGGCTGGCGCCTTAGCCGATTTAGCCACAGGCGCCAAACCTATTTCTTTTCTTTAAAGTGCAGGGATTTTGTAGTAGAAAAGTGAGCTGAGGGCTTGGCGCCCATAGTACAGTGGTTACAGCACCAGCCACATACACCGAGGCTGGTGGGTGCGAACCCAGCCCTAGGCCAGCTAAACAACAATGACAACTGCAAGAAAAAATAGCTGGGTGTTGTGGTGTCTGTAGTCCTGGCTACTTGGGAGGCTGAGGCAAGAGAATCCCTTAAGCCCAAGTGTTTGAGGTTGCTGTCAGCTGTGACATCATAGCACTCTACTGAGGGCGACATAGTGAGACGCTATCTCAAGGGGAAAAAAAGAAAGAAAAAAGAAAAGTGAGCAGAGTTAACTAAACACACACATGCTTTTTTATTATGGGAAATTTCAATCCTACAGAACAATAAGAAAACTTATTCTATGTGTTCATTTACCAGCTCCAATAATAATCAGGGTTATTCCAATACGCTTTCATTTTCATTAGATGAATTTTATTTTATTTCATTTCATTTATCCCAGAGATCATGGTGTGTCACCTGGAATATTCCAATACATAAAGGAAACCCCATCATTATCACATCTCACCCCCTAAATTAATAATAATTCCTCAACATATCTGACACCTCATCCTCTTTCAGATTTCCTCAACCGGGAAAGCTATTTTTCTTTCTTTTTTTTTTTTTTTTTTGAGACGGAGCCTCAAGCTATCCCCCTGGGTAGAGCACCATGGCATCACAGCTCATAGCAACCTCCAACTCCTGGGTTCAAGGGAGTCTCCTGCCTCCGCCTCCCAAGTAGCTGGGACCACAGGCACCTGCCACAACGCCCGGCCACTTTTTGGTTGCAGCCATCATTGTTTTTTGGCGGGCCCGGGCTGGGGATTTGAACCCGCCACCTTAGGTGTACGTGGCTGGCACTTTAGCCGACTGAGCCACAGGTGCCAAGCGGGGAAAGCTATTTTTCATAGTTTATTTCCTTAAATGAGAGTGTGAACATGGTCCTGGCTTGTTACTCCTCTGAATCTTTTTTATTCCATAATAGTTATCCTCTCTTCTCTTTCATGCCAGCGCTTTATTGCAGAAGCGGATCATTTGTTTTGTGGAATGTTTCACATTCTAGATTTGGCTAATTCCTTCCTGACTTGTTCCTCTAGTCCCCACATTTCCTGCAAATTGCTGGTTAGATCCAAAGAGTGATTCAGGCAAGAGTCCTTCATAGGTGGTGGCAGACGCCTCCTCTCGCATCACATTCTGACGCACATGTCTGGCTGTGCCGCTTTTAGTGAAGCTAAGATTGATCCGTAGGTTTAGAAGTGTAAAACACGTAAAAACAAAATTAAATGGGAGAAAATAGTTAGAACAACAGAAATGCCAGACACAGAACACATGATTTCAGCAAAACATTAGACAAAGTCTGCCCTGAACTTGGTCAGCCACCCTGAGGGCTTCACTTCGCTATGGGAGTCACGACATCAGCCTCAGCATGGCCCCTACCTGGACCCCCCTCACCTCCCTCCAGCTCATCCTTCATGCCGCTGCTCCCAGAGTTCTGAAGCACAGATCTGACCATTACACCGTCCTGCTTAGACTTTGCCAGTGGCTTTCTCTGGTCTATTGGAAACTTAAAACTGTTTAGTTTGTCACCGAAGGACCTCCCTGATCTAGGCTTCCCCTCCCCTCCCTGCCTTCTCACCCATAATTCTTCCCCCTCCTCCTGTACAACATGTCTTCCCCCGAGTGCTCCAGCCACACGCAGCTCCGTGGAGTTGTCACACTGCTGTGCAGATCTGAGTCTTTGGAGTGACCAGGCTGCCTACAGGGCATTGCCTTCTGTCTGCTGGGCGGTTTCCCAGCCCTCCCTGGAGACGCCTGTGCTAAGCCATCGCGATGCTCCTTCTCTTCCTTCGGAGGTCCTCATGAGTACATCATTTCACCACAGTGGACTTTCCTGGACTTTTCCCTGGTACATTAAAGGCGCTGGTTGTAGGTATTGAATTAATTTAAAATGAAGTACTGTAGAAAGGATGAAAAACCTGCCAGGTGAATTTGCCGTTGGCTGAACAAGCTCAGATGCTGAGTATGCCGAGGGGCCGCAGCTACACTGCAGCACCCTGGCTTTGCCTTTATTTCTGTGCGGTTCAATATTTTCATCCCTTGCACAGCTGACCTTCAAATCGACTTCATCCTTTTCTAGCATTTGTCAGTTTCATCATTTATAAAACAGAGATGATAAAGTAAATTAAAGTGGAGACCAGGCCTGAAGAATCCCTGAGTGACAAGGCCGGTTAGGCCTCATAGATGACCTTAACCTTGTTTGATTTGCCACATAAACAAAGCCTGTCTTGAGTGATTTCTTATAAATACCTACATTAAAGAAATGTACAATTTAACCTCAATCAGCCAGGAATAGCCAAAAAACTTATAATTACATAACTAGAGACTTTCCAATGGGTTAGGCTAAATAAAGCAACTGTATAACTGTAACCAATCAAACACTTTTTTGCTTTACTCCTGTTTGTCCTATAAAAGCCCTGTTTTCACCCAGTGGTTCTCCTGAACACTTTTGGCTTGGAACTGACTGATTCATGAATTACGATTGCTCAGACTCTTTAAAACTTTTTTGTGCCTCAGTTTACTTTTTAACAACATCCATCACAGGATTAAATGAGATAATATATGTATGTAAAGTACTTAGAATAGTGCCTAGAACATAGCAAGTTCTATTTAAATGCTTGTTACTCATATTTCTACACAGGTTTTACCATCTCTCCATGATGCTTGGCTCTGCAAAGGCATGATTTGTGTTTGATAAATTTTTATTTATGCCATAGCATTTGACATAAAGCTTTGGAGAAAACAAACGTTAGTCAAACACACGGCTTGGCACCTGTAGCTCAGCGGCTAGGGTGCCGACCACATACACTGGAGCTGGTGGGTTCGAATCCAGCCCAGGCCTGCCAAACAACAATGACAACTGCAACCAAAAAATAGCCGGGCGTTGTGGCCAACGCCTGTAGTCCCAGCTACTTGGAAGGCTGAGGCAAGAGAATCACCTAAGCCCAAGAATTTGAGGTTGCTATGAGCTGTGATGCCATGGCACTCTACCAAGGGAGACATAGTGATACTCTGTCACACACACAAAAAAAAGTTAATCAAACACAGATCTTGAGTAAATATATATATTTTTGAGATAGAGTCTCAAACTGTCGCTCTGGGTAGAGTGCTGTGGTGTCATAGCTCACAGCAACCTCCAACTCTTGGGCTCAAGTGATCCTCTTGCCTCAATTTTTTCTATTTTTAGTAAAGATAAAATCTTGCTCTTGTTCAGGTTGGTCTTGAACCTGTGAGCTCAAGCAATCCACTCACCTCAGCCTCCCAGAGTGCTAAGATTACAGGCCTTGCCTGGCCCTATCATGAGTGAATCTTATAGAAGCAACCGGGAGATTAGTCTAGGTAGTAGGAAAGAGGATAGACTTTGGAGCTAGGTTGCCTGTGCCTGTGTTCCCACCCTGGCTACTGCTCTGACCAGTGGGGAAGCACACAGATGTAAGGCCTCTGTTTTCTACTTCCTCATCTATAAACTGATAGTCATGGGTCTGTTGTGATGGCCATGTACAACCATTCATGGAAAGCTCTTAGCACAGTGTCTGGCACATGGGCTGTTATTAAACATTTCCCTAACTTAAGGGGAATTTGCGTGTTAACATGCACTAAATAGGGGACCTATTTTGGAGCAAGTCAGCATTTTGGACCTATCCCAATAATCAGTCCTCTTGGTTACTTTTTAAAAATTTTTAAAATTTTATTTATGTATTTATTTTGAGATGGAGCCTCAAGCTGTCCCCCTGGGTAGAGTGCCGTGGCAACACTCACAGCAATCTCCAACTCTTGGGCTCAAGCGAGTCTCCTGCCTCAGCCTCCCAAGTAGTTGGGACCACAGGTGCCCACCACAACACCCAGCTATTTTTTTGGTTGCAGCCGTCATTGTTGTCTGGCTGGTCCAGGCTAGATTTGAACCTACCACCTCAGGTGTATGTGGCTGGCGCCTTAGCCACTTGAGCCACAGGTGCCAAGCAGGTTACTTTTTTTTTTTTTAATAGAGTCTTTGACTATCATGCCAATCCTGTTTATACTTATACAAATAAGGTACTTGGAATCCTACCAATTCATTAGAATAAATGACTTCTAATTCTCTCATTAGCTATATTCACAATAGCCCCTCTTGCTAACTTGAAGTAAAAAACAACCACCAAACCATTCAGGTCCAAGGATAGGACCAATCAGTGAACTCAGAACAAATGTGGTTCTTTGCAACTGACTTATTAGTGAGGAGGGGGTGAGAATCTGTTGGGTCTTCACAGCCAGGGGCCTCAGGTTAAAAACAGGCCTTGATGGTAAATCTAGTTCAGGGATGGCTCCAACAATGCAGCACCAGGCTTCAGTTGGTCTGACCATCATTCTGGGAAGGTGCCTTCACGGGCAGTGAAACCCACTTAGCAGACAAGATGAATGAGACTGGGTGGATCCTAGCCCTCCTGGGCTGAGGCCCTAAGAAAGTGCAGCATGGAAGGAGCTGAACAAGGGTTATTGCCCAGTGGCTTCTATAGCTCAGATATGCCATGTTTTTTGACTGACAGTTTATCTTGTAGATGTTGTAAACATATCTTCTTTGCTTTGTAGTCTGACTTCAAATTTTTTTCACGACATTACATGTTAAAAAGATTCTTCATTTGTAAATCTCACTCCTCACTAACTCCTACAGAATTACTGACACTAGGCTTCCTTCTGCAACAGGTGCAGCTTACGCTCCCACCAGCTCTCTTTCTGCTGCCATCTTGGTTCCTCCTTCCCTGCACAACATGCTGGTAAGCCACAGAAGCAGGAGTTGCCACAGCCTCGGGCTGAGAACAGGGACCCTCAAACTTTTTAAACAGGGGGCCAGTTCACTGTCCCTCAGACCACTGGAGGGCCAGACTGTAGGCCCTGGGATGAGTTGGTTGCTAAGCAGGACAGGCAGCAGTGGCAAAAACACCCAGTGGGCCAGATAAATGTCCTAGGCAGGTTGCATGTGGCCTGCGTGCTGTAGTTTGAGGAGGCCTGGTATGGAACAAAATCTGCGAAGAGTCAGTACCAGAGTTAGAGGAACTAGCTCACCATCAGATCAGCAGTGGGTGGAGGCTTAGGTCTCCATATGATGCGTGGAGGATCAGGAACTGCTGAGGTGTGGTAACTGGAGTGGAGACACCTCCACCTAGTAGCAGCATTAATAGAGTGATCCCACCAGGGTCAAATTTCAGAGAGACACCTCCCCAATTCTATGGACTGCCAGAGGAAGCTAGATCTTGCATTGCAGGGATACCAGAGGAGCAGAGCAGCTGGGGCAGAGGCACGGTCTCTGAGGGCAAAAAACATCTGCTGCTTTGTTAACCTCTGGTTGGAACGAGCTTAGGTGGAACAGTCCCCAGTTTTCATTGAGCACCAGAGGTACTCAGACTTCAACTCCCCCAGCTGGCCAGTGACAGAGTGGGGTCACTTGGCTGATGAGGCATTGACTTCCCTCTGACTCTGGCAGGCCCAAATCTCTAGCACATTTGCTCATTGGAGGGAAGAGGGCCACAGCCCCATGGGGCTACCAGTGCCTGGGTGTGACATAGGTGCAAGGTGGGGAAGGAGGCACCAGTCCCCCTGTACTCCACAGAGCACCAGAGTGAGTTACACTTGAACTGCCAGTGGACCCCCACTGCCTAGATGCTGAAGACCTTTTGAATTCTCCCACCTGATTGGTGTTTGTGTTGACCAGGACAATTGGTTTGGAACTCTTGACCTGGGCCGATCACCCAGGAACCCACCAAGGTTGAACCCTGGTTGTGGTGTTGTGGGAGTGTGGGATTCTCCTCTTCTAATTGTCACCTATATGTGTGGGTGGGTGTCTTAGTTGCTTATATATCTCCACAGTTGAGATTTTAGCCCAAAGCCACTGATTCACTGGGATTGGACAGAGACGAGCTGAATACAGGTCAGAGCCATCTAGCCCCACCACACCAACCAGGCCCCCAGAGTTTCAGGCTGTAGTACTGAATGGGACCTTTGTAAAGCTGTAGAGGAAAGCCACAATCACTAGTTCTTTGGTAAAGGGCTGGTTAATTACAACATCAGGAGCCCTCAATTAAATTTCACCTTGCCAGCTTCTCTAGCCAAATGGTGAAAAATAATCATGGGGTTGAATCAGCAGAAAAACTCTAGCAACATGAATAATCAGAGTAGATCAACTCCCCCAAGGAACAACAAAGGAGACACAACAGAAGATCCCATTCATAAAGAAATGGCTGAGGCTCGGCACCTGTGGCTCAATCGGCTAAGGCGCCAGCCACGTACACCTAAGGTGGTGGGTTCGAATCCCCAGCCCAGGCCTGCCAAACAACAATGATGGCTGCAACCAAAAAATGGCCGGGTGTTGTGGCGGGCACCTGTGGTCCCAGCTACTTGGGAGGCGGAGGCAGGAGACTCGCTTGAGCCCAGGAGTTGGAGGTTGCTATGAGCTGTGATGC